>PVLC010004470.1:46678-79576 GCA_004027655.1 Graphiurus murinus
TACTGGGGATTGAACTCAGAGGCATTCTACCTCTAAGCTACACCCCCAGCCCTATTTTTTATTCCTTATTTTGAAACAGGGTCTCACTAAGTTGCAAAGGGCCTCACTAAGTAGCTGAGGCTGGCCATGAACCTGGATCCTCCAGTTTCAGCCTCCCAAGTACTGGGATTACAAGTGTGTGCCACCACGCCCTTAAATTCTTAAGTTATTTATATATTCTATATATGGCAATCATCAAAAATACAAACAATAAGCTGAGCATGGTGGTGCACACCTAAAATCCCAGTACTTGGAAGGTTTAGACAGGAGGATTTCAGGCTTGAGGACATCCTCCGAAAGTAGGGAGATTCTCATCAACCTACTAAGACCCTGTTTAAAAAAAAAGCTGGGGATGTAGCTTGGAGGTAGAATGCCCCTGGGTTCAATCCCCAGTATGATACAACAAAAAAATACAAACAATAATAAATGTTGGTGAACATGTGGGGAAATAGGAACCCTTATATACTGTTGGTAGGATTGCAAATTAGTGCAGCCATTTTGGAGATCAGTATTGACGTCCCTTTAAAGACTGTAAGTGGAGACACCATATGACCCAGCCATACCACTCTTGGGGATCTTCCCAAAAGAAGTGAAGCCAGATTACTATGGAGATACATGCATTTCCATGTTTATAGCAGCACAATTCATGATAGCCAAACTATAGATCCAGCCTAACAGACAAATGGATTACCAAATTATGGCATATACACATAATGGAATTTTACTCAGCCGTAAAAAAGAACATAATCAAGTCATTTGCAGGAAAATGGATGGAACTTGGGAATATTATGCTAAGTGGGATCAGCCAATCACAGAAAGTGAAGGGTCACATGTTTTACAAAGAAGATTTCAGATAAATGAGGGGAGACACTAGTGGAATGGGGCAGGGGGGCTTACGGAGGTAGGCGGGGAGATGTGATGATGGAAACAACTTAAATAATCCTTTGTTCATACATGAAGTTATCTGTATCAATGAAAATATTATCTGTAGTGGGGAGGAGGAGTGGAGAGGGACCTGGAGGGAAACTCACAATGAGTGCTATGTACATGTATGTTTCTGTCACTCTGAACCTTACTGTGATGTAAAATTACAATGTACCAGTAAAAAAAAAAATAATAATAATAATAATAATAACAACAATAATAATTTGAGTGGACTTACTGGGTGGTAACTAGGCAGGTGCACCACCTGATGGAGGTAGGTCACTGGGGGTGTGGCCTGGGGCACTCTCTCTGTCCCTGGCCACTTCCTGTCTGGCTCTCTGCTTTCCTGCTGCCTGAGATGAGCTACTGTCCTCTGCCACATGCTGTGCCGCTACGATGCCTGCCTTGAAGCCAACTGACTATGGACTATGCCTCTCAAACCGCGAACTCAAATAAACCTTTCCTCTTCTATGCTGTTTGTGTCAGGTATTTTTAGTTCCAGAGACAGAAAAGTGGACTAAAGCACATGGTTTGGAGCAGATCCCTGCCTGGTCCTCACCATGGTGTGGTGTGGCAGAGCTGGCCATGAAGACTGCAAGGGCCCTGTGGCAGTGTGGGGTATTATAGTGGGACGCTGTCCTGCCATGAGCTGTACTTGTGGCCACCCTGTGAGATACTATGTGGTTCTGCAGCAGAATTACCTAATAATGTAAGCCCTAGTCTTGGCCTTTTTACATATTAACAGAAGGTATGTAGTGGTGTGTGTTGGAATAATTGATGTATATTGACAATGCCCTTAGTTTTAGGCAGAATTTTTCTGTTGGTGGAAAAAAAAGCCTTTCTAAATAGAAATACAAAAATAAATAAATAAACAAGAAACACACCATTACACACCATTAGAGCTCAGCACAGCTTCTAGTAAATGTAGAGCTCTTGCCAAGTTTTACCCTGTGATGAAAGAATATCAAATTCCAGAATATTGGATGCCTTGGACATGTGCAATCCCATGAGCTGGTCTAACTCATACCCCATAACAAACCAATTTGGGGAAAAAAAATTGCCATGTTCAGATCAAGGTGGCTTGATATCTGCGGGGCATGGCAGTGTATGGTTGTTATACCAATACATGGGAAGCTGAGACAGGAGGATTGCAGGTCCAAGATCATGATGGAGTAATTTAGTGAAACTCTTTTGCAAAATGAAAAAAAGGGATGGGCATGGTGGTGCGCTCTTATAATCCCAGTACTTGGGAGGCTGAGGCAGGAGGATCCAGGTTTGTGGCCAACCTCAGCTACTTAGTGAGGTCCTCCGAAACTTAGTGAGACCCTGTTTCAAAATAAAAAATAAAAAATAGGACTAGGGATATATCTTGGAGCTAGAATGCCCCTGGGTTCAATCCCCAGTACCACAAAAACAACAACAACAACAAATCTAAAAAAATAGGATTAGAGTGTAGCTCAGAGGTAGAACACACCAGGGTTCAATACCCAGTACCCCCCCCACACCCACACACACAAAGATGACTTGATGTCTGATATTGAAATAAAGAGCTAATTTCTACAAGCAGAATCTAAATCCATAAAGACATAAGTGGAGATGGTGGTGTAGAGTGTTTGCCAACTGTGCACAAGGCCCTGCATTCAATCCCCAGCACTGCCAAAACAAACAAACAACTTTAAGACATACATGGAAAAAGCTACAGAAACTTAGTACTATTATTTAAGGGCAATAAGGAAAAAACAAAACAAAACAAAAAAACATTAGAGTCTCCATAGAGAACTCCCATGTAAAAGGATGAAGACCTGGGTGCTCCCGTAGGAGAACAGAACATGTGCCGTCATTTGGAAGTTGGAAAATGTTGAGTGTGCATCTCAACACCCAGAATGGAGAGAAACATCAATTCTACAGCAACATCTCTAAAGAAGAGGACACAAAAGATGACCTGACAGGTCATCCTCAAAGTCTTCATGTTGAGCAAGCCTCAACTGAAAGCGCAGCTCAAAATCTTTAGGAAGGAAAATGAAATGATAGAACTTTGTCAAGAAATGGAGCTTTCAGGATATTACCTGGCAGGGCAGATCAAGACTTGGAGCAAGAGGACAGTTCTAAAGAAAAAAGCAAGATAAACCAGGAGGATAAAGAGTTGGAAACCTTAAATGCAATGCAAAGAACTTGCAGAAAGGCTGGAGAACCCAAAAGGGAGTTTATGGTAAGAAGATTTCCTCTCCCTCTCTCTCCTCCAAAAAGTATGGATAAACACCACCCATCACTTCCCATCCCCTGCCATGCCAAAGTGTTCTTGTCCTGATCCTCCAATGTGGATGGGTTTTTCCCCGAATAGCCTCATGCAGAAAATGGAGGTGAGCTATCTTTTGGGGTCCCTAAGACTCCACATGACCCCACTGGTCAAAATCTTTAAGGGAGAGCCTTTAGTCATTTAGCTTCTCATTCTTTCTTCTGACACATTTTTTAATCATTTACAACAAACCTACACCCCGGATTAAATCCTCAGTTTCAATCTCTCTCTCTCTCTCTCTCTCTCTCTCTCTCTCTCTCTCTCTCTCTCTCTCTCTCTCTCTCTCTCTCTCTCTCTCTCTCTCTCTCTCTCACACACACACACACACACACACACACACACACACAATTTCAAATATGTGCTTTACTTTTTGTCAAATTGCAACTTGTAATAAATTTAAAACAGCTTTTAGTGAAAAGACATTATTTAAATTATTGTTATTAGCCAGGCATGGTGGCATACTCCTTTAACCCCTGTACTTGGGAGACTGAGACAGGAAGATCACAGGTTTGAGGTCAGCCTCAGCAACTTAGACCCTGCTTCAAATAAAAAACAAGAAAGGCTAGGGAGTATAGCTTGGAGATAAAATCCCCAGTGCCATCCCCCCCTAAAAAATTGCTAAATAATTGTCATTATGCTACATATTCTAGAAAACAGAGTTAGCAAATTCTAACCCAATGAGCCAGATCACTATTTCCTAAACAATATATTATCCCCAAGCAGTTCAGGTACTAGAGCATTTGGAGCAGTAAAATGCTGCTGCCTGCCAATGTCTCTGTGTAGCGCAGTAGCAGCAGAAAGCTGAGCGTTCTTTGTGGGTCTCCATAAACTTAAGTTGATTTAAAAAACAAAATCTACTCAATACTGGGTGCATTAGTGCATGCCCATAATCCCAGCTACCTGCGAGGCTGAGGCAGGAGGATAACAAGTTCCAGGTCAACTTGGGCAACTTAGTGAGACCTTTATGTAAAAAAAACCCCCCAAACCAAAACAAAACAAAAAAATACTGAAATGGTGTAAGAATCAAAACCATTGGTGATGTTCAACTATGACATCAAAGCTCTCGGTGACTCATGCCCTCCATACCTCTTATCAAATGCATTCAGAAGGTTTCCCTTTAAAGGAAATGTCACCGTGGAGGTACGCTTGAACCATGAGCAAGGCCTGGGTACGGCTGTGAGTGCAGAGACTTACGGTGGTACTAGAGGCATCTTTACAAGTTCAACGATTTTGTATATGCAAATGTCATCTACTTGTACTCAGAATATTTATGTTTAAAAAACTTCTGATTTAGGAAGACATTTGGTCATAAGCACAAGAACATTTGCTATATGTGTCAGAGTCTACCATATGGGACTCTTTAAGCAAATGAAACTCAGGTTTTCTTCTTGCTTTCTGGAGGATAGACTTGCCTCGGGAAATCACCTTTACTATTGTAAAAATGTGTTCCATTTCAAGAGAAGCTTTGGGGGGCGAGAGGGGCCCTGGGATGGACAAAGGACAGAACCATCTGTACCCAGACTCAGACCGAGGTGGGATCCATCACAATGGCCATGTGTCCTGCAGCACCTTTCATTCTCCTTTGAAAACTTCACAACAATGCAGACAGACATTCAGGGTTAAGTGAGAAAAGACCCTGATGGCCTGACCCTGAGTGGGAATAATAGGGCTGGCAGGTGGGTCCACATGCCCTGCTCAGCAGACATGAGCATGGCAGGCTGTTGCCACCGACTGCGATCACATGATGAACCAGATCTGCCCGTTCGTTCCCCAGATTGTAATTGGATCAATCCACACATGCCTCTGGGACCAGCCATGATCTCTGGGGATCCCCTTAACTGAGCACAAAAGGAGTCTGTGCTGCTGACTTCTCACTGGCCTTGAAAAGTCCCCTAAAATATCTACAAAGTGTCACAGCCTGACAGCTTCAAGTTTACGGTCCTGTCTTGTGTAGCTAACACAAATCCTGTGTAATAATTGATATTTGGAACTGGAGACTATTATGCTAAGTGAGATCAGTCAGGCTCAGAAAGTCAAGGGTCATATGTTTTCTCTCATATGTGGAAGCCAGAGAGAAAAATAGGAAGCAAAAGGGACTTTAGTCAAATGAGGAAAGAAACCAACTGAATAGTGGAAAGGAACTGGGGAGGGAGGTGGGGAGGGTAGATACAAGAATTGAGGAAGGGAATAGTTCAAATAAGGCGATGTCTATACGAGAAGGTTTCACTACCAATCTCACTAAACATGTATGAGGAGGGAGGCAGAAGGAGGGTATACAAAGGGAAATCTACCAAGTGCTGTGTGCATGTATGTTTGTGTATGTTTGTATCATTTGAATCTCACTATGATGTGTAATCACACTGCACCAATAAAAATATAAAAATAAATTAAAAATAAGAAACAATGTGTGTGTGTATATATATTTTTATATATATAAATATATATATAATAATATATAATATATAATATATAAATATATAATAATATATATAATATATATATAATAACACATATAATAATATATATGTATGTATATATATATATTTTTTTTTTTTGCAGTATTGGTATTGGGGATTGACCTCAGGGGCATTCTACCTCCTAGCTACACCCCCAGCCCTATTTTTTATTGTTTATTTTGAAACAGGGTCTCATTAAGTTGTGGAGTGCCTCACTAGGTAGCTGAGGCTGGCCGCGAACCCGGATCCTCCAGTCTCAGCCTCCCAAATGCTGGGATTACAAGCATGCGCCACCATGCCCAGCTAACAATTAATATTTTGATATCTAAAAGTTCTGGGTAGGACCTTGTTTGTTCTTATCCATCCAGGAAGTTAATTTGCAAAGTAGGTACTTGATTTTAACCAATATTTTATAAGACAATAAACTTGCTATTTATAACAAAAGATAGACTTAGATTCAGTATGATTTTAATGTCTACCATTTTGAGCAACTTAAGTAAATAACTTGTCTTTGGTCTTTTTTATTTATTTTTGTGGTACTGGGGATTGAACCCAAGAACATTCTGCCTCTAAGCTACACCTCCATCCCTTTTTATTTTATATATATATATTTTGTTTTGAAACAGAGTCTCACTACATTGCTGAGGCTTTCCTGGAACCTTTGATCCTCCTGTCTCAGCCTCCAAAGTACTGGGATTGCAGGCATGTGCCATCCCATCCTGTACTACTGGTTCCCCAAACAAAACATAACCAAAAATCTAACCTACTATTAGTCTATCAATTTCTTTTTGGTCAGATCTTTTTCTTTGCAAATGATTATTATGCAAATGAAATTTTGATAACCTTTTCTATCCCTATCATACAGTGATATTATTCTGTAGATATATCATAAAATATCCATAAATGGTTTCCTGCAATGCATCAGTGATGCATAATATCCCATGCAAACATTTTGAGTTATTCCAGCCCAGTTATACGTTCACACACCATTGTGTCTACTCCAGAAAATTACTATCTATAATTTCAAGAGCTCAATGCCATTCACTTTCAACTACTGCAAGGTGTGGCCTTGATAGTTTCCAGCAAGTCAATGTGACAGCTTTGAAGGTGGTAACACCATTGTTGGCTGCCTTCCTGCAACACTACTGTACAATCAGCAACAAAAAAAGAAGGATGAGAAAAACAGTTGACTTCCCAAAATACCCTGTGCATGTTTGGGTTATGGGCATTGAAAGAAGTGTTGACAGCAATGTGTACTTCCAGAGCGCCTCCCTTCTTCCTCCCTCCCCATTCCCAATCTGGCTGTATTTTTGAGAGAGACCCTCACAAAGTGAAGAGTGTGCTGATAAAGGATGGCAGGCTGGTGAGAGGCCTGGGAAGTATTGTGCACTCATTCATCCACACATAAGTACTTTTTCAAGGTGTACCTAGGCTGTTCCAGGAGCCAGACAGCCAAAAAGAAAATAGAATAGTCCCTACTCTTGCAGAGCTGCAGTTTTGTGGAGGTGTCAGGGAAAATACTGGCAGCATTATACATGGTTTAACAGAGGCACTTGGGGGAAGGGGAGTACAACCAGAACACAGAGGATGGGGGGAAACTGAGGACCTTCAATTCCTATACCCACACCCTGTAAAGTCTAGGCTCTCAGGGTCAGTGGTGGAAGCAATGGGGCTCCCTGTTGATGGGGTATTTCAACTGAGAACTACCTCAGTGTAGAACAAACCACCGAGGCTATTCCCCTATGAGAATCTCCAGTTACCTTGAACAAAACAGTCTAGCATGGTGGGGAAGAGAAGAGGGGTGAACATGATTTGGATAAGTCACTTTCACATATACCTGGTAACTCTTTTAAAGAAGAAGGACAAATCTGTCTACTTAGTGACTAAGCCTATCCAAGAGTGACTGATGTGGGTTTATTAAATAAATTCCACAGACTAACTTCCCCCTTAATCCTCCTAGAAGTGTGGTCTGTAGACCAGTACCAGTCTGCCAGTTGTTTATGATCAGTCTCCAAAGAAATAAGCAGAAATATTGAGAGTAAGCTTCTTTTTCCTTTTTTTTTTTTCGGTACTGGGGATTGAACTCAGGGGTGTTCTACCTTCGAGCTATACCCCCAGCCCTATTTTTTTTTTATTCTTTATTTTGAAACCGAATCTCACTAAGTTGCAGAGTGCCTCACTAGGTAGCTGAGGCTGGCCACGAACTTGGATCCTCCGGTCTCAGCCTCCCAAATGCTGGGATTACAAGTGTGAGCCACCATGCCCGGCTTGTCTTTCTTTTTTCTTCATATGTGTGATACCAGGGATCAAATCCAGGAGCATTCTACCTCCAAATTATACCCCTAGCCCTTTTTTATTTTTTATTTTGAAACATGGTCTCTCTAGGTTGCTGAGAGTCTGGCTACATTGTTGAAGTTGTCCTTGGACCTGCAATCCTCCTTTTTTCAGCTTCCTAAGTACTGGGATAAGATGTGTGCCGCCATGCCTGTCTTGAGAGTAAGCTTTCCAGACTTTAAGGGTTTTGAACCTCATTTTTAAAATTGAGGACTCTAAGCCGGGCATGGTGGGACACATTTGTAATCCCAGTACTTGGGAGGCTGAGACAGGAGGATTACAGGTTCAAAGCCAGCCTCAGTTACTTAGTGACACCCTCCATGACTTAGTGAGACTCTGTTTCCAAATAAAATATAAAAAATAGGTCTAGGGGTATAGCCCAGAGGTAGAATGCCCCTGGGTTCCATCCCCAATACCACACGCACACACACACACACACACACACACACACAAAATGAGGACTCTATATGTGTTTTGTATGTCTTTGTTTATATCTTTTAATAATAATTTATTTTACTATATTTTATAAAAGCATCAGTTCCTTACAGATTAAAAAACAAACAAACAAAAACAGTCCTTCACAACAATCTAAGAGGCACAACTCCAAATAATTTTGAGTATGTAAATGCACAGGTGCATTTTCCCCCTAAAACTATAAAATAACAACAAAGTTTTTTAAAAATTAGCTTTCAGGATATAAGTCTCAAGTTTTTAGGAACTGTGGCTAGCTGGGCATGGTGGCACATGCTTGTAATCCTAGTACTTGGGAGGCTGAGACAGGAAGGTCTCAGGTTTAAAGCCAACCTCAGTAATTTAGCAAGGTTCTCAGAAGCTTAGTAAGAACCTATTTCCAAATAAAAAATAAAATAGGGCTGGGGGTATAGATTGGAGGTAGAATGACTCCGGGTTTAATCCTCAGCACCACAAAAAAATAAAAATAAATAAATAAATGCATGGGATCATGCAAACCTTAGAGCAATTCAACAAATTAAGAATGATTACCATTTACCAATGAGAAAGCTGAGCTCTTTAAAAGCCACATCACAAGCCAATGGCTGCACAGGTAGGAGGTGGGCAGAGAATGATACTAAATGATCCACGTGTATAGCCAGGACTAGACACTGTACCAATATATTTCAAAATCTGTTACAAATAAAAAAAAAATGTCATGGTCCCTATCATCCCCACTCTATTCCTAGAGATGAAGAGGAACCAAATAATATATAACTACAATTGAGGAGTAATCATTTATTTCTGTTTTAAAAAGGAGATGCCACAGCTGAGCATGGTGTCGCACACCTATAATCCCAGTATTTAGGAGGCTGAGAAAGGAGGATCGCAGGTTCAAGGACAGCCTCCCTCAGCAAGTAGTGAGATTCTCATTAACCTAGTGAGACCCTGTTTCAAAATGAAAAATAAAAATAGGGCTGGAGATGTAGCTCAGAGAAAGAATGCCCCTGGGTTCAGTTCCCAGTACTGGAAAAAAAAAAAAAAAGGCGTGCGGGTGGGGGGGGGGGATGCCAACATACTCTCAATTATCTGCACTAGAGGACAGTGATCTATGGTTGTTTTCTTACAAATACAGCTTCACTGTAACACTGCCAGCCATTCATTTACATATTGTCTACAAGGGTGGTGGCTACAATGGTTAGAGTAGTTGTGCGTATAGTGCACACAGCCTAAAACATTTACTCCCTGGTTTTTTACAGAAATGTTTGCTGACCCCTGTTCTATACTAATAATGCAACAAAAGTGCAGATCATGATATCCATAAAAAAATGACCAATCTCACTTCAAGCATTAGGATCAAGCATCTGATAGAACAAAACTTCTCTAATATTGTTAGACAGACAAAGACAGTTTGACTTGCAATCTTCATATTTTTCCCCGTTGCCTCTTGAAGGAGGCTGTACTGACTAGCTAATTCTCCCGAAAGCAGGTGGCAGAAAGGCAAAGGGTTTTAAGTATCTCACAACATAGAGGCTCTAAACTAGGCATGGTAGTGCACACCTGTAAACCTGCAATCCCAGTACTTGGGAGACTAAGACACGAGGATCACAGGTTTGAGACCAGACTCAGCAACTTAGCAAGACCCTGTTTCCAAAAAAAAAAAAAAAAAAAGAGCCTCTAGGTCACACTTTTGGCACTTTCCAGGAAAGCCTCCTAATAATCCTACGAAGGTGGGGCCACTGAGGCACTGATTAGGACAATGAGATCTGAGCTAAGCAGTGCTGGCTCTAGCTCAACACCGATCCTCCCCGTCACCCCTCAAGTACTACCAGTGGACCCCACTACACAACTATATCAACTAAAAAGCACGATATTTAAAAAAAATTGTACCCAAGTTTTATAAAATGATACTTTTGCTAATAACTTTAGACAATTAAAATGAAGTATCCAGATTAGTGTAGCATTACTATACCTTTGAGAAAAATGTTTTACCTACCAACAACTTTATTTACTTGAATGAGTCCCTGTTTCCATTTTAACAAAAGACAGACAAATACACATCTTAATTATAGGCTCTTTTGGCTCTAATGTGAACTGCATTTTCCTATTAGATTATATTTTCCAGAAAAACAATTACATCTAAATCCTTCCAAAGGGGAAAAAATATATCTTAAGTGGTTTATGTTTGCAAAGAAAAATGCAGAGAGCCGTTTCCCCCAAAATATGTACACACGGAATAAATACAGATTACAAAACTAACGAGGCATTCCCATTCATTAATTTCTTCTTTCGGGGAGAAGGGGGTGGGGCTGGGGATTAAAACCAGGGGCACTCTACCTCTGAGCCACACCCCCAGCCCTATTTTATTTTTTATTTTGAAATCTGGTCTGGCTAAGTTGCTGAAGCTGGCCTCAAACCTGTGATCCTCATGTTTTAGCCCCCCAAATACTGGGGTTACAGGCATGAGCCACCACACCTGGCTCCATTATTTTCATTTTCAATATTGCTGAATTTTTAGGAGGAGCTGTTCACTTCCAAAATGTGGTTCATACAAAATAAGGAGGAGGAGGAGGAGGAGGAGGAGGAGGAAAAAGGGAGGGAGAGAAGGAAGGTTGGGTCAGTAATCCAAGCAGATTGCACTCCACCAAAATTATTTGAAGTATATTGAAAAAGTAGTGATATTGTACCTGACTTTAAAAGGGTAAAATGTTCTAGTTGGTGATCTTTTCTTGCATAAACAATTAGTCATCTAAATTGTATGTTTGTTTTTAAGTCAATTTTTGCAGACAACTTTTTGTTTGCCACAGAATTTTACTCAGAAAAGATAATCGTCCCACAGGATAGAAACTACTGCTAAATGGCAGAAACATCTTGAGTTCTGAAGTATTTAAACGTAATTCTTCTCCATCAAAGGGTTGCATGCTTTTTGGAATCTGAGTTCCATAAACACTGTAATTTCACCGTTAAACATATTTGCAGGGTTATAAATATTCAAATTATGTAATAAAGATAGTACAAGCGGCTGATAAAATGCGATTAACATTCATTTACAGTAGCTTAGTAGGCTTTGCCAAATGCTACTTCCCATAACAGGCTATGAGGTTCTGATTGCATTAAGCTTCCTGATTATTCCTTTCTATCCTATGATATTTCAACACTATTTCCGAGATTCCAAAAATCTCCATTGCGTGGCTATTAAGGTCTTCTGAAGTTCATGAGGTCTAAGTTTCATGATATTAATATTTCCCCAAGTATGTTTTCTTAGTTTGTACTTCTATTTCTTGTATTTCCAAAAATGATATTTAGCCTCTGTTTCTACAATTTTCCAAGTTTAACCAGGTAAAACTAAGACCTTTGTGAAAGGGAGTTTCAAGCTGGGGCTATAGCTCAGTGGTAGAGGACTTGACTAGTAAGCACAAGGCCATGGGTTCAATCTTTAGCCACACACACAAAGTGTGTGTGGGGGGGGGGGGGAATTTTCAAACTTTCTATGTTGGTTTCATGTTAAAAAGAAGCATATATTTATATTTCTTTTTAAAAGCATAGTACTCTCAATTTCCTCTGGTCATTTAACATACTTTGCAAAGCTGTCTCAGAGAGATACAATAAACATGATTATTATGTTTTAAACAATAAACCCTACTGTCAGCACATTACTTTCATTAAGGGAATTTTATCATTTGGTTTTATAAACAGCAGCTGGCAATTCTTGCTGAGTTTCATTTCTTCCACTTAGTGACCAGCAAGCCTTAAGAAGTGACTATTTACAATTAAGAGACCTCATATATTATTAAGAAGATCTTTAAATTTGTGAGCAACTACAGATTTAAACTGTGTCTTTGTATGGAACTATGGCTCCTTCTATAACCAAATATGCCCCTAGTGTCCCACCAAAATACTTTCCAGGCTGTTAAAAATGTGCATACTCTTGCTTAAACTTGGAACCTTAAGGCCAGTCCGAAAGGATGTCTGAGGTGGCTCTATCATAATTTTATTGAGTTCTTCTTGAACTTCTGATTTTTTGAAAACTATAACTTCTGAAAATATTTTAAGGAAACCTCACTGCACTGTTCATACAATTATGCCAGTAAACATATTTCTGGCTCAGCAACGTTCCATTGAACATCATGCAATTTTCTCATTTCCATATAGTTCAACTCTGATAAGAAAACAAAAATTCTCAGCTGGGAACAGCTAACACTTCAATAGCTTTCTCATTGGTGACCTTCCCGCTAAGAAACTAAAAAAAGAGGAAAAAAAAAATAGAAATCTGATCTTGGTGAGTCCAAATAAATATCAAATGAGCACGTACTATTTGCCAAGTACCATTCTCAGTACTGGAGTCTGCACTATATAACTGGCAAGATCTTTTAGGACCACAGTATATGGAGGGCAGAAACTAAACCCATAGTTACACAAATATTTACAATTAGAGTGGGTTTAAAATATATATTCTTTAGCCAGGCAAAGTGGCACATGTCTGTAATCCCAGCTATGTGGGAGGCTGAGGCAGGAGGATCGGTCAAGGTAGGCCTGAGCAGCTTAGACTTTGTCTCTTTGTCTCAAAATAAAAAGGACAGATTTGCCGGGCCTGGTGGCGCACGTTTGTAATCCCAGCATTCGGGAGGCTGAGACTGGAGGATCCGGGTTCGCGGCCAGCCTCAGCTACCTAGTGAGGCACTCCGCAACTTAGTGAGACTCGGTTTCAAAATAAAGAATGAAAAAATAGGGCTGGGGGTATAGCTTGGAGGTAGAATGCCCCTGAGTTCAATCCCCAGTACCACAAAAAAAAAAAAAAAAAAAAAAAAAGGACAGATTTGCAGCTCAGTGGTAAAGTTGGTATGAGGCTATGGGTTCAATCCCTAATACTGTAAAAAAAATAGATATAGATATACATATATATGATTTATAGAATTCCATGTATACTATATATATGTATACATATATAACTTATTATAAAAGTAATGCTATTGCAGCAGCAGTAAAAGCACAGATTTGAGAGTTTACTACAGGGCTGGGTATTATTTGAGTGCTTTATATGTTCTTACTCATTTATTCATCAATATATTACATACTTCTTAGAGAAATTTTGGAAAATACAAGAATGCACAAAAATGATATTTTTAAATTGCCCATCCTATTTTCTCAGAAATTAAGATAATAACATTTTGGGGTATATCATATTATATTTGCTCTATATATTTTTTCCACTTCATGGGATATTCTGAAGAGTTTCCTCTCCTTCAATACTCTTCACCTGGAATTGGTAGCCCAGGCCTGTAAATCTCACTACTTGGGAGGCTGAGACAGGAGGATCGCAGACTCAATAACTTCTGTTTCAAAATAAAAAATAAAAAGGGCTGAGGGTATAGCTGAGGGGTAGGATGCCTCTGAGTTCAATCCCTACTGGCCCTCCTCCCCCTAAAAACTCTTCAAAGTCACAATTTTTAATGGTTCCATAATATTCTAACACTTTCATACACCATATTTGCTTTATTACTTGACTCTTGGATATTGATGTGGTTTATAATTTTCATTTTTAAAGAAAACTATGATGAGCATTGTTATGCATAAACCCTTATCTTCTTATCTATAAGAAGACTTTATCTTAAGATAGACTTTCTTTCTTTTTTTTTTTTTTTAGTGGCCCTGGAAAGCAAATACAAGGCCTCACTCATGCTAAGTATGTGACTGAGCAACTCTGGATAGACTTCCAAAAGCGAGATTACAGGTTCACAATACACTCCAAAAATATTGTATCAATTTGCATCATGATTCTGTTTATTTTATCACATCCTCAGCTGCACCTAATATTACCCTTACAATTTTTTCTGATAAAAAATGTATTTCTGATTACAAAGTAAAATCACAGCCAGGCCTGGTGGCACATGCCTGTAATCCTATTATTTGGGAGGCTGAGACAGGAAGAGTGCTCTAAGCCAGCCTCAGCAATTTATAGCAAGGCACTCCACAACTTAGTAAGACCTTGTTTCGAAATAAAAAATAAAATAGGGCTAGGGGTGTAGCTTAGAGGTAGAATGACCCTGGGTTCAATCACCAGTAAAACACACACACACACACACACACACACACACACACACACACACGCGCACACGCACGCACATGCACACACACAGAGTTAAATCATATCTCATTGTACATGGTCAAACTGTGTAGCAAACATTTCTCAGCTCTGATAACATGCAATTAAAAAAAAAAAGATAGTTTAGAAGCCGGGCATGGTGATGCATGCTTGTAATTCCAGTACTTGGGAGGCTGAGATAGGAGGATCACAGGTTTGTGGCCAGCCTCTGCTACCTAGTGAGGCCTTCCACAACTTAGTGAGATGCCATTTCTAAATAAAGACTAAAAAATGGGACTGGGGTGTGGCTCAGAGGTAGAATGCCCCTGGATTCAATCTCCAGTACCACAAAGAAAAAGAAAATTAAAAAAAAGATAGTTTATTTCCATTAAATGTTTTGTTTTGTTTTGTTTGATGTATGTGAGCTATTGAGGATTGAACCCAGGGGCATTTTCTTCCAAGCCATATTCCCAGCCCTACTTTTAAACAGGATCTCACTAAGTTGCTGAGGGACTTGCTAAATCACCTAAACTGGCCTCATATCTTCGATCCTTCTGTCTGTCTTCCAAGTACTAGGATCACAGGCGTACACCACCATGCCCAGTTCCATTAAATAGGATTTATATTTAGAAACCTCAAGTGGAAACATCGGACATTATTTTTCTAGAACTTAAGGAAAAGCCAATAAAACTGGGGGTTCCCTATTGCAAATACTTCTTGCCAGAAGTCAGGACATTAGGACTTTTTCTCTCAGATTAAATTCATGTTAAGGCATCTAGCTGCCAAAATGGTGGGGAAAAAAAATGGAAAGATGGGTGATTCAGTATACAGAGCATTTGGATTTAGAAATAGTGACTAACATGAAACAGAGTAGAGCATTTAACAGAGAACTGACCAAAACAAAAACTAGATACATAAGCAACTCCACTCTGGAGAGGAAAAAGAATGCATAACCCATCATTCCCAAATGATTCACTACTACTTTTGGAAAAACACCAGATTCGTAAGCAGAGATACCCTCACCCACACTGTGTCTGGTCTTGAGTTCCCTCAAGAGCCAAGAAGTTGATTTTAAAAAAAAGGAGAGCTGACCTTACTTGGGAAAAATTTAAAAACAGATGGTGAAAGATTTCATCTTTGGAGAAATGTGACATTGGGCTAAACTTGAAGAGAGGATATGATTAAAAGACACACACACACACACACACACACACACACACACACACAAAATGGCTGTTCATTATTGGCTAACAGTAGTGACTGCACAATTGGAATTCTGGACACTGACATCTCACATGGACCCCGGACAGAGCGCATTTGGGAAGGACATCAGATACTATCCCCATCACCAAAGTGTTAGGAGACTAATGACAGTATGAAAAAATCCTGAAGAAGCTCAAAGAATAACCACCTTCCATAACAAAGTGTTTCTCACATTTCCACTGTATCTAGAGAAAGGGATTCCATATAATTCTGTATATTGTGAAAAGAAGTATTTCTTTTTCCTGAATGCACATACTTTTACCTGATGTGTATTTTTCTAAACATAAGGATACAGCAGTAAACTCCCAGTCCCAATAAATCTATGTTCACTAGCTTTTAACAGATATATCAGTTAGTAATATTTTATTCAGTCAACAGGCAGCTATCATTTTATTATGCATGCCAGGCACTGTGTCATGTGCCAGTAACAGTGAAAAATTCTGACTTGATTCCAGTCCTTAGAAAGCTCAGAGTTTGGCAAACTAAATAGACACTTAAACGTTAGCTAGACAGTATCAAAGGACTTTCACTTCTATCAAGATGTAAAACCCTTCAAAGAGGCAGATTTCTTATGATGAAAATCATCTATTTTCCTTCCAGACAGAACATAAGGAGAACGAAGGAATAAAAAGAGTCCACTGGAACAGATCCTTCCACTTCAAATGCTTCGTTCCAAAGACGTACATATGCATTTACCATTGGACTCCAGGAAGGGAAAGTTTCAAATTAAAACAAAAATCTAGTCAGGCATGGTGGTGCATGGTTTTAATCCCAGTACTTAGGAGGCTGAGATAGGAGGATTGCAGGTTCAAAGCCACCTCAGCAACTTAGTGAAACTCTATTTCAAAATGAAAAGTAAAATAGGGTTGAGGGTGTAGTTCAGAGGTAGAATGACCCTGGGTTCAATCCCTAGTACCACCAAAAAAAAAAAAAAAGAAAGAAAGAAAAGAAAACCTATCCTCATGCCCTCCCGTTTAGTACCAATACTTTGTAAAGCAAGAGGGTGAGCCTCTCGTGTCATATCAAATTAAATGTTTACTAATAGTCAATTTTCTCAAAATAGAAATAGGTTAAATTTCTTTCTGATGACATCTTTTCATAACTTGAAATAATCAAACAAATGTTGTACCTTTACAGAATCAATGACATCAATGATTATTATGCGACACTTAAAAAGTGACAGAATTAAGTTTCAAAGTAACCTCCATTAGCTGAGAGGAGGGAACTGAACCCCAAGAGAAAATTTAACAAAGATAAAATCATCCTGTATCAAGATTTCTAAAACCCATTTGAACCAGGATAGGAGAAGTGCATATTCGTTGCATCCCTAATCCTAAGCCAAGCTTTTATGATGATTTTACAATCTTCCCCATGGTGCTCAGAGGTAGAGAACATTACTCCTATTTTTAGAGGTGAAGACTGCAACACAGAGAGGCAATATAACTTGCTCAAGGTCTTGTTACTAGAAAGTGGTAGAAGCAGAACCAAAACTCAGATCAGCTGGCTGCTGGCACTACAATGCCTCTTGTACAGAGCACGCAAGTCATACGTGACAAATGTCCACGAGGAAGACAACTGGGATGGTCTTGACTGGGCTATCATTTCCACTGCCTCTTCATTGAATCATAACACACGTGTGCCTGCTCACTCCACAGCAGTGCTGTGGGAATCCAGTGTAACTGTGCATATGGGGTGGGGGTGCTTGGAAAACTATAAAACACTGTGTAGTGTTCTGGTTCTGTAACTGTTGAAGGGGAGGAATTGTATAGAAGCTGCTCATTAGGAAAGCAAATGGCACCTTGTGACTGGAAGGACTCTACCAATGATATCTGTCCCAACTTCCCTGTGAAGGATTGGGCTGCCTGCTTTTCACAGGGTGCAAGCCAAAGCCCAGTGACTATATGTCTGAAGTTCTGGATGGGTAGCAAGAAGTATACATTTGATAACCTTAATACGCAACCCACTTTTTTGTGTGTATGTGTGGTGCTAGGGATTGAACCCAGGGGACATTCTACCTCTGAGTGACACCTCCAGCTCTGTTTCTTTTTATTTTGAAACAGAATCTCACTAAGGTGCTGGGGGCCTCGCTAAGTTATTGAGGCTGACCTCAAACCTGCAATTCCCCAAGTACTGGAATTATAAGCATGCACCACTGCACCTAGCTTCCCAATCCACTTCTAGCATTCTCCAATGCCAAGAGGTAGGAACAGAATCTTTCCCATAGGAAAAGAATACTTTTTCCCCTTGGTACCTTTATCCCAACTTTGAAGATGTTCTGGGGTTATTCAGAAATACAAAAAATATATGGTTCAAAAGGTGAGAAAGAACTTAAAATGATCTCCTGCAGAAGTAAAAGTGCAGGCAGTCAACCTTCCATCTCACCTATAAATCTTTCTTTCCCAGGTGGCTTGGTGGCTTCTGGACCATGGTACATCTCTTGGATACACTTGGATCAGTATCTCCAAACTCTTTATTTGTGGTGTACATAAAGAAAAAATGGCAAAATTTAATGTGCATTTATTGCTATATTTATAAATTAAGCACAAATACTAATCTGCTACTATATTTTAGTTAGTATATACATAAGAAACCCACAAGGTGTAAATAGGCATATATATATATATAGTGTCTTCCAGCACATCACTGGATGTTTAATTGCTCACACTGTAAACTTGATAGATTAGCCACTTTTTCCTTTGGGTCAAGTCCTATTGGTTATGTCTCTCATACCTCTTTCATTTCTTTCAAGATTTATATTCTCAAGGTCAAGGATGCAACTGAGGCCTCCAACATGCTACTGGAGAGCACACAAGAAAACTCTTACACTGGCCCCCTCCACTGAGGCTTTCTAAACCTATCCTGTACACTCATGTGTAACTATATCAACCTCAATGTCTCCCCACTGTCCACTAAGTCTAAACTGCTTGCAGGGACTCAAGCAGGGCAGATATAACATGAAGGTTGTCATCTTGCCAGTGATGTCACCTCTGGCAAATTAAATCTTCCTCAGTTATTTTTCTAATCTGGAAAATGGGATCCACAGTGTCTATCTTGTTGTGTTACTTGAGAGCTTTAAACGATGTGTGTAAAGTGCACTTACTCTGCCAGGCACATAACACATGCCCAATAATTGTTAGCTCTTACAGCATTACCTTTCTATTCTTATCTCAGCTCCATGCATTTGAAACACCCAGCTAATGATTCCTAAAAAAGGAGATATGTTAGAAGCATTGGCGCCTCCTCTTTACCTGGAATGCTCTTCCTGTCCTGAGAACTCCTACTCATCCGTCAAAGTCTAGCTCAAAATGTCTTTCTGGTGAGCCTGTATCATACTCCCCCAGGGCAGAACTCATTTTTTCCTTCACAATACTCTCATGAATTTAAGATACTTTTAGCACACTCTATAGTTCATCTTCCTTTACTTCTCTACAACTAGGATACAAAACAGAAAGAGACATGGTGTTTTTCATTGATTTCTCATCCAGCAAACACTGCCCGAGTGACTACCGAAAGCCAAGTCAGGGGCCTTGATGAAAACAAATCGCTACTGCCCTTTAGAAGCCCGGGTTTGACAAAGGAGATGTTCAATAGCTGTCTGTTGAAGGAATAGATGAATTATAGTATCTAATTCCAATATGCCTGTAAAAAAAATTCAGACCAGTGGCCCAGAATCAAATGCTTCAATTATCTTAACAATATAATGGAGCCACATTGTAAGCACATTCAACTTACTAAAATTTAACTGCATGTCTATTTTTACTTGGAAGGGATGGAGGGAAAAAATTTTTTTTCCTGAACATCCATTCCTTCTATCAACTGGACCTTGGCCATATGAGACCATAGCCTATAATAAGCAAAGAGAAACATAAGTTAATTTCTGGCTTTTGAACTTTCATGGATACAGTTTTTGGGGATTCAGGAATTTTCCTTCTTTCTTTTTTTTTTTTATGGGGGGGGCTATGTAAGATTGAACCCAGGGGCATTCTACCTTTGAGCCATATCCCTAGCCCTTTTTTTTTTTAATTTTGAAAGAGGATTTCACTAAGTTGCTGAGGGCCTGGCAAAGTTTAAGGCCAGCCTCGAACCTACAATCCTCCTGTTTCAGCTTCTCAGGTACTGGGATTACAGGCATGCACCACCACACCCACCTTCTTTCTCCTTTTTGACACAGGGTCTCATTATGTTGACCAGGCTGGTCTCGAATTCCTGGGCTTAAGTGATCTTCCTGCCTCCACCTCCCAAGTAGCTGGGGACTACAGGCACCTTCCTCCTGGGGATTTCCTTCTTCCCTCCCTCCCTCCCTTCCTTCCTGTCTTTCCTTTCTGTCTGTATTTCCTTAGCTTTCTAGTGTCTTCTATTTTGGTCAAACTTGGAATTTGAGAAATGAATCGGTTTTGTAGCACACAGTATTAGGACGTTCTCCTTCCCCTGGAAGAGCCTGGAATAGAGTGACTTACAGAATGGCCAGGGAGGAGTGGAGCATGGCCTTAAACATTGGCGGGAAGTGCACTTTGTACAGGCTTGCCTACAGTCACTTGGGCTCATGACTCTCATTTCTTACAAATGACTTGAGGATTTTCAAAAGTCATTGTTGAATTTTTCTCATTGTCTGACTTGAGGTCCTAACCTTCACTTACACTGTAGCTAAAGCAATTTCAAGAACTGCCAGTGGGATTTAAAACAAACAAGCCAAATAAAAGATGATAAATAAAGTGTGGTAAAATTTCCTATTTATAGAAAAACTCCCATCCTTACAAAGCTCGAATGTACCATAAGCCACAAAAAACTGGCAAATTAGTTGTCTGGAGTCCAGCGTCAAGGCTGCTGACTGTCCAAAGACTTGATGGTGACCTTAGGAAACCAAAACGTGCCACAGACGTCCTATAGAGGGTGAACTGCCCTGGGTACCTTTCCCTTAGCTCAAATGCACATGCAGATTTTCAGGGAAACTGAAGCTTTATTCATCAAGGAGTCATCCTGTTCCTACTTGAACTTTGAATTTAGGCGGGTAGGATATGAAAAGGCTCTTCCTAATTTAAGGAAGTAACAAAATATTAAAGTGGAGAGGAAAGAGGCCAAGGGGGGAGGTGGCTACGTGCATTCCCTATAATCTTAGTTTAAATTGCCATGATTGGATGTCCATTTACAGGAATTGAGAGCAGTTGTAAGAAAGTTAAAGATCTTAGGGAAATTGGGAAGAAAATTAGCATCTAAATTACCTAACTTAAGGAAATTACAGAACTGCTCTGATTTTTATAGCAATGGTTCCCAAAGTGTGGTCCCTGACCTACATACATAGGACACACACCTATCACACCATATGCTATGGTTTGAAAGTGTCCCCTAAAAAGCACGTATTGGAAACTTAATCCCCAATGGATGTATTAATAGTTGGGACCAAAACCGAGTGCAGTGGCACATGCCTGTCATCTGGAACTTGGGAGGCTCAGACAGAAAGACTGCAGGTTCAAGGCCAGTCTCAGCAACTTAGTGAGACCCCATTCCAAAATAAAATATAAAAATAAAAAGGGGCTGGGAGTGGGGCTTGAAGGTGGAAAGCTCCCAAATTCAATACCCAGTGCAAAAAACAACAACAACAACAAAAAATAGATTCTTTACAAGGCGATTGGCCTACACCCACATGAATGGATTAATGTCTTTATCGTGGGACTGGGTTTCTTATGGCCAGAGTAAGTTTCTTAGAAAAGACCAAGTTTGATCCCCAACTCACCTGCCTGCACGTGTCCAATCTCCCCCCCATACACACACACACACACACACACACACACACACACACACACACACACACCTTTTTGCTCTTCTACACAGGATGTGGTATCAGGAAGGATCTCCATGGATGCTGGTCCCTTTATCTTGGACTTTTCAGCCTCCAAAACTGTAGGCCAATAAATTTGTTTATTATAAATTGCCCAGTCTGTGCTATTCTGTCATAGTGACACAAAATGGACTGGAGTACCATATACATCCTATCTGGAAGCAGATGAGATGATGCCTTTGACAGACAGATGGGTGAACTAATGGTTCCCTTCATCTGCTTGGCAGATGATTTATTTTGGGCAACCCTTAATG
Organism: Graphiurus murinus; assembly: GCA_004027655.1. Classification (NCBI taxonomy): domain Eukaryota; kingdom Metazoa; phylum Chordata; class Mammalia; order Rodentia; family Gliridae; genus Graphiurus; species Graphiurus murinus. The sequence continues at coordinate 68,613 of PVLC010004470.1, forward strand.
AGCAACTGGAGCAGGTGACAGCTACAGCTGCAATCATGCACACAGAGAAGAGAGAATCCAGGAGCCCTGGAGGTTCTCTAACAGTAATGATGTAAGAAACTCTAACAGTATCTCTAGCTAAAAATCATCAGAAACTTCCTGCGATTTGGCTAACTGGTTTCTAAAGAACCATTAAAATCTACATGATCAGTGTTTGTTTTATAAGATAAGTCAAGTCATTTCAACCTTTTTGGAGGTGAGTTTTACATTTTTATTATTTATTTGTTTATTTATTGGTACTGGGGATGGAACCCAGGGAAATTCTACTTCTAAGATGCATGCCCAGCACTTTTAATTTTTTTTTTTTTTTATTTCGAAACAGGTCTTTTTAAGTTGCTGAGGGTTTCGCTAAATTGTTGAGACTGCCCTCCTACCTGCAGTCCTCCTGTTTCAGCCTCCCAAGTACTGAGATTACAGATGTGCACCACCACACCTAGCAGAGTTTTAAATTATTTAAGAAAAAAAATTTAGGCTGTAGCTTCTCATTATGGTAAGTAATAAAAATGTTATTATAGCAGTTCATTGTTCTTGAGCCTTTACTAAGTGCTAAGGTGCTGCTAAAGTCTTTAGAGGTGTAATCTCATTCAATCCTCCCAGTAATCTTGGTTTAAAATGTACTTATCATACTCTCTTTTCAGATTAAAAAAAAAAAAAAAAAAACCCTGAGGTTCCAGAGTAGCCATAATTTAAATTCAGTTTGTTGAAGATCCAAACCAGTATAAACACATTTCTTCCCTAAAGGAAGCCCAAGGAAAGTCAGTGAACTTTGTTCATTACTGATCTTTCCACAGTGAGATGAGGTGCTTGAACCAGAATTGGAAGCACTATATTTCTAAGTACTATTTGGTTTAGCTGACATTCATTTGTAGCAGGATTTCTTTTTTTTCCCTTTGAACTCAGGGTACTCTGCTACTGAGCTACATCCTTTTTTTATTTTGACACAAGATCTGGCTAAGTTACCCAGGATGGCCTTGAATTTTCAATCCTCCTGCCTCAGCCCCTGGAGTTGCTGGGATTACAGTCACATGCCACTGCATCAGCTAGGATTTTCTTGATAAAAGAACAATGTCCCGATTTACCTTATCTCCTCATGGATTGATAACAAATAGCTTTTTGATGGGCACTGGACTACAGCAGTCTGAATAGCACTAGTAGTAGAGACAATATATTGTTGAACCAAAAAAAAAGTCTACATTAACTATTCTGCAAATGACCCTGTCTATTTAGTAAGTTAATCAATTACGTATATAAATACAAATAATTAGAATAGTATGCTCCAAACCACTTAGAGTGGTTGGTTATCTTTGGAAAGAGAAGAACTTCCATTTTCTGCCTTACCAATTCTGTGTTTTACTCAATGTGGGACCCTAAAATATGCCACCCCAAAATACATTTCTGTGGTATATTTCAAGATAGCTATTCAGAGAAACTGCAGTCCTCTCAGTTTCTGATTAATTCTGAAAGGATTAAATCTAAAAGTTTGCCATTTTATAAAAGAATTTTACATCTATGAAGGAAATCTGCATTCCTAAACAGCCAGAGGATATAAAGAAGCTAATCTATCTGATATACTTTTTTCTGCCCTCAAAGATGTTTTTCCAAAGGAAGAAGAGATTGGGGGTCAGACAGCAATTACCACAGGCAGCTGCTACTCAGGAGACTTCATTTCCATAAGGGGACAACCCTTACTACCTACACCTTCTCCCCCAGGTTCCTTCCTTCCTTCTTTTTCTCTCTTTTTTTATTCTTTCTTCTTTTACTTTTCCTTCCTTTTTTCCTCTTTTTCTTTTCTTTTTTGAGATGTCTATTTCTTTTTCTTATACTTTTTTTGGTGCATTATAGTCTCACATCTTTGTAGTTCACAGTGATGGTGACATACATGCATACAGAAGTTGGCAGGCTTTCCCCCGGCTCCCTTCCCCATACGGGGTATTAAGATTGACATTGGTGTGTGTGTGTGTGTGTGTGTGTGTGTGTGTGTGTGTGTGTGTGTGTGTGTTTCAGTAGAACTATTTCCTTCATTCATTCTCCCCCTCCCTTTCCCCTAAACCACCTCACCTCCCTGGCTCTACTGCAAATTCTCTTCCATTATCTGGAGCCCCTCTTGTATCCCAAATACTCCCTAGCTTCTACATATGAGAGAAAACAAATGACCCTTCACTTTCTGTGACTGGCTAATCTCACTTAACATAGTGTTCTCCAGGTCCATCCATTTTCTTACAAATGACACAATTTTGTTCTTCTTTATTGCTGAGTAAAATTCCATTGTGTGTATATCCCATGATTTTATAATCCATTCATCTGTTGATGGACACCTAGATTAGTTCCATAATTTGGCTATTGTGAATTGTGCTGCTATAAACATGGTTATGCATGTATTGTTATAATATTCTGATATCAGTCCCCTTTGCAAAGAAAGCCTGGAGTAGTATAGCTGGATCATATGGTGGATCCATTCCTAGTTTTCTGAGGAATCTCCGCACTGATCTCCATAGTGGCTGTACTAATTTGCAATCCCACCAACAGTGTAAAAGAATTTCTATTTCCCCACATCATTGCCAGCATTTATTGTTGTTTGGCTTCTTGATGATTGCCATTCTGAATGGGGTTAGATGGAATCTCAGTGTAGTTTTGATTTGCATCTCCCTAATTGCTAATGATGTTGAACACTTTTTCATGTATATATTGGCCATTTGTATTTCTTCTTTTGTGAAGTGTCTATTTAGTTCAGTTGCCCATTTCTTGATTGGGTTATTAGTTTGTTTTATTTATTTTTTAATAGTACTGGGAATTGAACCCAGAAGTGCTCTCCCATTGAGCCAAATCTCCATCCCTTTTTATTTTGAGACCAGGTCTCCCTAAATAGATGAGGTTGGCTCAAACTTGCAGTCCTCCTGCTTCAGCCTCCTTCCCATGTAATGGAGATTATATATGTACACCATCACAACTGGCTACCTCCCCAACTTTCCATATGCTGCCACCACCTTCCTCCTGAAGAAGCCAAGTCCCTCTCCCTTTGATTAGCTCTATATAAGGTTCCACTGCCTTGCTCTACTTTGAGTCTCATACTGAATGCGCAAGTTCTTGTTTAAGTGAATAATAAATTTATATGTTCTTTTTCCTTTTTAATATATCCATTGTCAGTTCATTTCAGAGTATAAAACTGTTAAACCTTCAGAGTGAAAGAAAAAAAAATTAAATTTCTCCACACAAGTTCTTTTCAATAATCAAGCCCGGCGTGGTGGCGCACGCTTGTAATCCCAGCATTTGGGAGGCTGAGACTGGAGGATCCGGGTTCGCAGCCAGTCTCGGCTGCTTAGTGAGGTACTTCGCAACTTAGTGAGACCCTGTTTCAAAATAAAGAATAAAAAATAGGGCTGGGGGTATAGCTTGGAGGTAGAATGCCCCTGGGTTCCATCCCCAGTACCGCAAAAAAAAAAAAAAAAAATCATAAAATTTATACGAGTGGGATATTTTAAAACAGAAAAATTTTCATTCCTCAGTCTTCCTAAGTTTTTTTTGTTGTTGTTGTTTTATTTTGTTTGTTTATTTATCTGTGGGTTTTTTTTATACTGGGGATTAAATGCAGGGGCATTCTACCCCTAGCCAAATAGCTCATTCCTTTTTACTTTTCATTTTGAAATAGGGTCCCACTAAGTTGCTGAGATTGGCCTTTAACCTGCGCTCTTATCTTAACCTCCCAAATACTGAAATTACAGACATGCGCCACCACGCTTAGCTAAGGATTTTTTAAAATTAACTAAACCGCATATTTCATTTGAGTACCCTTAGTTTTTACCTAATGTCCTTTTCCTGTTGCAGGATCCCATCTAGGATATCATACTGCATTTAGTCCTCATGTCCTTCCTGGGCTCTTCTTGACTAAATCTTTTGCAACTGAAACTTTAGTATTATTGCTTCCAGAGACAATGTTCATAAAGGTGGTAATGTGTTCACCTATTTTGTGCTCTGATCGTGGGGCAGTTTGTTTGTTTGTTTGTTTGTTTGGCACTCTATTTCTCTCTACAATGCTATGATATAGGTACTGTTATGATTGCAGTTTTAATGGCAAAGAAAGTGAGGCAAAATGAGATTAAGTAATTTTCCCACAGTTAAACTGCTAGAAAGTGGTGGAGCCAGTTCAGACCTAGCAGTCTGATTCCTGAGGCTATGAAATATATATAAACCTATGCAGGTGTGCTCATTTCAAAGTGTTATATGGCTATTTGAAAATGGGATGTAGTATTATGAGAATGTCATAAATGTTCCAAAGATGCATGACCACAAAGACAATAAAAGTAATTTTTTGTTGTGTTTCATACTACATGAGGCTTTCTGTACATCATTTCACAGTTCAATTCCAAGACCGCTGGAGGAAATGAGATGCCTGTCAGAAAAGAGATTAAAATTCTAGTCTAAATGTAGAAAATAAGATTTCCCAGTTCCAAAGGAGATATTTATTTATAGATTAGATATTTGAAAAATACACTTAAATGTATAGAATTAAAACTCTAAACTCAGCTGGGCGTGGTGACGCACACTTGTAATCCCAGTACTTGGAAGGCTGAGACTGGAGGATCCAGGTTCATGGCCAGTCTCAGCTACTTAGTGAGGCCCTCCACAACTTAGTGAGACCCTGTTTCAAAATAAAGAATAAAAAATAGGGCTGGAGGTGTAGCTTGGAGGTAGAATGACCCTGGGTTCAATCCCTAGTACCGCAAAACCAACCAAACAAAAAAATCTCTAAACTCTAGTAAAATATAGTATCAAGATCTTTTTTTTTTTTTTTTGTGGTCAAGTCCTGGACCAGCCAATGAAAAAAAGCAATTTGAGCTTTTCTACTGTTGTTGAACTTGTACCTTCTAAAAAGGTGGCTTTTGCCTACTTGTTTTTTATTTACCTCTCCTATAAAGGCAAGGAATAAACAGAACTGAGTCCTGAAGCTGTGGTCAAAATCTTGGTTCACTAATATACAGATTCAGTTTGACATGACTGGGGTCGCCATCTTGAATCCTAATTGCCATGATTGCCCCAGAGTAACCCCAGCCAGTTTTTCCAGCACCGTTTCCTAGCAAACTATAAATACACAAAACCATTAGTGTGGAATGTGGACCTATACAACTGGATCCTAGCTCCAGGGATGTGCCTTTTTGATACTATCTAAAAAAAACAGGTACATTCCAGCCAGGATGAAGCCAACGTTTGTTCTAACCCACAAGTACACCCCTCTCTCTGACCCAAACTGCAGGAATCCAACTGTCTCACTGCCACACAGCACTACGATTTTTTCAGTAAGTCCCCAATAAGTTGTGTTCAGTGAATCCTAGGTCCCTCTGCCTCTTTGGCCTCACTGCATGTTAGGGCCACTCTAATACACTAGGACTGAGTTGTTTGGAAACAAGTGAATTCTCCACTTTCTCTCCTGGGGATTTGGGCTTAATTGACTGAACTATACTAGAAATGTGGGCTATCAACATGAGTGAGAGGAAAAAGATAACTTGTAAGAAAACTTCTGTGAAGTGTATGGACAAGACATCAAAAGAAAAGGCAAGCATCCTCTATGTGTGTGTATATGTGTGTGTGTGTGTGTGTGTGTGTGTGTGTATATATGGCAAGATGTACAAACTGACTTCCTCCTACTCCCTCCTTAAACACTGTTTAAAGGCTTAATCAACCATTGTTAAAACTTGCTGATTTCACAGCAAGACATACAAAGTGAAAAGCATCTGACTTTAAGAGACACCTATGGTTCCAAGTAGATCCGTGGGAGGAAGCTGTTTTGGCAAGCCCAGCCATATCTTCAAAATGATAAAAGCAAAGTCCAGAGGTCTTCTACAGGCCAAGTGAGAAGGGAGCTAGAAGTGACAGTCCAAGAACTGGGACATCAAGCCCTTTGAAAAATGCTCTTGTCACACCAGGTTGACTCTTTTGCTATGCTGCCAAGAGGCCTGGAGGATGTCACCACCTGCACTGGTCTCATGTTATTATAGGTCTCTGCAGCCAGCTTTGAGGTAGAAGAGAATCTGGAGGGATAAAGAAGCAGAAGCAGCTCCTCAAGAAAAGGAAAGTTGTCCTCAGCACTTGCTGAGAGACCATGCTCTGGAGGGTTGAAATACCCAATTCCGGAGACTTCCCAACATCATCTCAGGTTGTTCAGAGACCTGTGGACATTTTCATGCTCTGGCTGGAGCAGAGTCTCATTACTTCTTAGTACATAGATAGATTCAGCCCTAAGATCTTTAAATCCTGAATTTTTCCATGTGGATAAATTTATAAATGAAAAACCATGGTAACTTGGACTATATAAACTATACGTCCTTTGGCCAAAATAAAACTAGACAGTGAATAAATTTTCAATAATTATAATGTGTTAGCTGGACATGGTGGCACACGCCTGTAATCCCAGTACTTGGGAGGCTGAGACAGGATTACAGGTTCCAGGCCAGCCTCAATTTAACCAACAATCTAGTAAAACTCTGTTTCAAAACAACGACAACAAAAAGAGCTAGAGGTATTGCTTGGATGTAGGACACCCCTGGTTTCAATCCCGAGTACCATGTACACACACCAAAAAGTAATAACAATTATAATGTATTGATATACTAAAAAAAATAAATAAATAAAATAAAATAAAAGAGGAGCTGGGGTAAAATCCAGTGGTGGCCTTGGATTTAATCCCTAGGACCCAACCCTCAAAAGGAAGCCCCTGTGTGATTCCTGCTTGAAACGAGAATACTAAAATGCTAGATAAAAGCTGGGCATGGTGGCACATGTCTATAATCCCATTAGTAGGAGCCTAAGTCAGGAGAAGTGCTGAGGCCAGCCTCAGCAACCTAGCAAGACTTTATTTCAAAATAAAACAATAAAAAGGTCTGGGAGTGTAGCTTGGAGGAAGAATGCCCTGGGTTCAATTCACAGTACCATAAAAAAACAAAACAAAACAAAAAACAAACTTTTTTGTGTGTGTGTGTGGTGAACCATTGAGCTACACCCCTGACCTTTTGTTGTTGTTGTTTTATGAGACAGAGTCTTGCTAGTTACCTAAGCTGGCCTCAAAGTTGTAATCCTCCTGCCTCATCTTCCTGAGTCATCTGGAGTACAGGACTGCACCACTGTGCCCAGCTGGATAAAATGATTTGGAAATATGATTTTAATCACATCATTGAGCTTTCCCACAAGAAAATTTAAAATCCCAAAACAAAATAAAGAAGAAAATGGATCCAACAATAATAAGTGCTACGGAGAAACATAAAGCAAGGGAACAGAAATAAGAAGGGCCACAGAGGTTGAGAGCAGATGCCTTTGTTAAGAATAGTATTTACATTGGAAGAAGTACTTATATTAGAAATAATGATTATGTTTTAAAAAGGAATGTTACTATTTCTAAAGCTCGTGTTCAAAAGAAAATACCTTGTGTTAGAAATGTTATATTCTTTAGATGCTTATATTTTAAATGCTTTTCTTAGAAATAGAAATTATACTAAAAATATTTCTATGGCATGAAATATAGCAGAAAAGGATAAAAATGAATGAGTTATATATCTATCTTAAGAAAATGAGTAAAGGACAGAATAAATTCATAGAAATAACAATAGTGATAGTAAAGATAACAACCAAAGTCAACAAATTAGAGAAAAAACATTAACAAAAACAGATAAATCCTTTTTAAGGATAAATCCTTTTTAAGATTCAGGAAGAAGCCAGGTGTGGTGGTACATATCTGCCATCCTAGTAGTAGGGAGGCTGTAATCTCAGTACTTGGGAGGCTGAGACAGGAGGACTGTAGATTCGAGGTTAGTCTCAGTAATTTGTGAGACCCTCAGCAATTTAGTGAAACCGTTTCAAAATTAAAAAATCAAATTGGGCTAGGGGTGTAGCTCAGAGGTAGAACGCCCTTGGGTTAAATCCCCAGTACCAAACAAAACAAAAACAGATAAAGCAAAAAACATTTTAAAATATAGATCAGCCTATATATATTTTTTATTTATATAATTATTTATATATTATATTATTTATATATATTATTTATATTTATATATAAATATATATATATATATTTTTTGCAGTACAAGTGTGCGCCACCATGCCCGGATCCAGCCTATGTGTGTGTGTGTATATATATATGTATATATATATATTTTTTTTTTTTTTTTTCCCGGTACTGGGAATTGAACTCAGGGGCATTCTACCTCTGAGCTACACCCCCAGCCCTATTTTTTTTAATTTTTTATTTTGAAACAGGGTCTCAATAAGTTGCGGAGTGCCTCACTAGGTAGCTGAGGCTGGCCTCAAACCCGGATCCTCTGGTCTCAGCCTCCCAAATGCTGGGATTACAAGTGTACACCACCACGCCCAGCTCAGTCTATATATTTTTAAAAAGAGAATACTAACATTAATATTTATATTAATCTACTTAAAACATACAAACTAGACAAATTTCTAGAAAAAACACAATTTTACTCCAGAAGAAATAAAAAGTATAAATAATCCCATAGCCAATTGTATTAGAGACTTTTTGTTACTATAGTGAAATACCTGTCAGTATTTTATGAAGAAAGGAGGCTTATTAAGGCAGAGTTCTGAAGGTGCAAGGGCATGGCACCAGTGTCAGCTCAGCTGGGAGGAGGGCCTCATGATGGTGGCGACACAATAGTAGGAGTGCTGTACAAGAGGAAGAGATCATATATCATATGGCCAGACAGGAAGCCAAAGTGAGGGGAGGGAGGGCTCAGGCTTGCTCTTTTTTTTTTTTTGGTACTGAGGACTGAACCCAGGGGCGTTCTACCTCCAAGCTACATGGCCAGCTCTTCTTATTTATATTTTGAAACAGGGCTTCACTAAATTTCTAAAGCTGGTCTTGAACCTGTGATCCTCCTGTCTCAGCCTCCTAAGTATTGGGATTACAGGCATGTGTCACCATGCCCCACTCAAATTTGCTCTTTACATTTTATGTGTGTGTGTGTGTGTGTGTGTGTGTGTGTGTGTGTGTGTGTTATTAGGGATTGAACCTGGGTGCATTCTACCTCCAAGCTACACCCTCAGGTCTATTTTTATTTTTTGAAACAGGGTCTCGCTAAGTTGCTTACAGTCTTACTACTTATGAGGCTGTATTTGAATCTGTGACCTTCCTGTCTCAGCCTCCCAAGTACTGGGTTGACAGGAGTGCACCAGTACACCTGGCTAAGTTCAATCCCCAGTACCAGTAAAATACATAAATACATTAAGTCCATAGAATTTGCAAAAGTCACAGCACAAAGTCTGAGCCTCTGGGAGAGGCCAGATGGTTGAGGCTTGTATACCATTCTGAGTCAAGGAAAGTAATATAAGCTTGGATAGGGGATTGGGTGTACTGGAGGGTGGCCACAAGTTATAGGATGGTAAAGGAAGGAATGCACAGGAATAAAGACTGCCTTACAATGCAGATAAAGTCCCTTAGGTTACAGTGCTTAGAAAAATAAATATAAATAGATTAAAAGGAATAGGTAAACTGGGCATGGTGGAGCATACTTGTAATCCCAATACTTGGGAAGGTGAGACAGGAGGATAACAGGTTTGAGACCAGCCTTGGCAACTTAGTGAGAACTTGTTTCAACATAAAAAATAGTATCAGGCTGGGATGTAGCTCATAGGTAGAATGTCCCTAGGTTTCAATGCTCAGTACACACACACATACACAGAGAGAGAGAGAGAGAGAGAGAGAGAGAGAGAGAGAGAGAGAGAGGGAGAATAGATAAAAATCTGTTGGGGTGTCCTGGAAGTAAAGACTTCTAGCCTTTTCTTTCCTGACAGTTAATCTTGCCTGGTTATGAGATTTCATAGGAATGACATTCCTACCCTGAAGGGAACTTCTCTCTGTTAGAAAGTCCCTTCCTGCATTTTGGGACAGAAAGAGAAGAGACAGAGTAGTGGAGACAAGGGGAGAAAGTCTGAACAAACTTGAGGCTAATCCTTTAATCCAAAGTCACCACATTTTAGGGCATCATTTTCTGAACCCCAATACAATAACAGACTAGCAAAGTGGCCAGATATAAAAGTGTCTAGATACAAGACCAATATACAAAAGTAAACTTTATGATAAAATCAACTGTAAAACAAAGACATCTCATGAACATTAGTAACAAAAAATATATTTTGGTATACATCTAACAAAAACATAGAAAGGATAAAACTTTACAGTAATACATTTAAAAACAACTAAATAAGCCAGGAGTGGTGGTGCATCCTTGTAATCCCAGTATTTGGAAGACTGAGACAGGAGGACTGCAGGTTCTCAACCAGCTTCAGCTACTTAGTGAGATCCTGTTTCAAAATAAAGAATAAAAAACAGGTCTAGAGGAATAGCTCAGAAGTAGAATACCCCTGGATTCAATCCCTAGTAACACATACACACACACACACACACACACACACACACACACACACACACACACACAGACCCCTAAATAAATGATGATATATTCCCATTTATGGAACTTATGGGTAAGAAGAACTGATGTCATATAGATGCTAATTCTCCCATAATTGATTTACAATTTCAGATCATCTCAATCAAAATGCCAGTAAGTTTTCAATGGAAAGAAAACTTATTCTAAAATGTATCTAGAAGAGAAAGGACCAAGATCATCAAGATACTTTTGAAAGAAAAAAGGAAAAATTTGGCTTAGTATTTGAACTTCTTATAAAGCTATAATAATTTAGATAGTATGGCACTGGTGCAAGTATAAATTAACCAATAGAACACAATAGAAGGTCCAGAAATAGAGTCATGAAATGGAAAACTATGATCAAGACAGAAGCAGGTAGCATATCATTAAAAAAAAAAAAAAAAAAGGACTATTTAGCAAATTGGCGGGGGGGGGTCATCCATGTTTAAAAAAAAAACCTACAAATATATACCTAATTCACAGATTATTAAAAATTGTCAA
>PVLC010004471.1:0-58396 GCA_004027655.1 Graphiurus murinus
CACGCTTGTAATCCCAGCATTCGGGAGGCTGAGACTGGAGGATCCGGGTTCGCGGCCAGCCTCAGCTACCTAGTGAGGAACTCCGCAACTTAGTGAGACTCGGTTTCAAAATAAAGAATAAAAAATAGGGCTGGGGGTGTAGCTCGGAGGTCGAATGCCCCTGAGTTCAATCCCCAGACCCGCAAAAAAAAAAAAAAAATTTTTTTTAAATAATAAATAAAAGATCATAGCCAGGTGTGGTGGCCCATGCTTGTCATCCCAGTACTTGGGAGGCTGAGACCGAAGGATCTGGGTTCCCGGCCAGCCTCAGCTACTTAGGCCCTCTACAACCTAGTGAGACCATGTTTCAAAATAAAGACTAAAAAATAGGGCTGGGGGTGTAGCTTGGAGGTAGAATGCCTCTGGGTTCAATCCCCAGTACCGCAAAAAGAAAAAAAAGATCTTTAGTTGGTAGCAAATGTCCCATCGTGATCTACCTGACCCGGGGGCCCTGCTCATCTCCAGTGTGCTGGGGGCCAAGCACAGACGTCAACCAGATATTCATTCAAGTCGGGTGGGAGTCACTGTGATGGCTGCTGGTCCTCCAGTTCCACATGACATAGGTGTGCCGAATACATTGCACCTGCCTGACAGAGCCACACTCTACCTCCCTCCCTCAGGCTGACATTTGTGGGAGCATCTATGAACTCCCTTACTCACTGACTTCTCTGGTTTCCTCCAGGGTAGGCCCCATGAGAAAGAAGAGGCCTGGGGAGCTGAGGGCTGGGGCCTTCTTCCCTGGCCTCCCACCTGCGGGGCTGAAGCGGATTAGCTGCACCTGCAAACCAAGACCACGGCTCCCACTGAGCACCAGAAATTCAGCTACTGCCCCCTCCAGGCTCCAGAGTCTGCTTCTTCCCTTTACTCTTCAGAGCCAAGGAACTGAAAGTTCCCTGATACAGCCTGTACCCTCTTCTAGGGTGACACCCTCCCAAGTGGGTTCCTGGTATCCTTGGCCAGAGCTGTGAACGAGTCCTCCTGCCACCAAACTCTCCTCAGTCTCTTTGCTCTATGACGCCGTCTGCCTCCTGCCAGGACCATGACTGGCAAAATAAAAACCAGAACCGATCACCCTAGAATTTTACTCCGAGAATCCGCAGGTCACGATTTGTACACAGTAATTTCGCAATTTCCTTAATACTCAGGGTAGGGACCAAAATAGGCCACCAAGACTTCCATAAAAATTCACTATACTGCATACCTTAAAAGAGCAGGCTTCATCTGCTGAAAAACTGAAGCAAGCTTGGAGACGTGAAAACTCGATTACAGAGCTAGAGAAGCATGTTGTTACTAAAAATATTCTCTGCAGAATTCCTTTCTAAGTGCATCATCAATGATTACTAGTAGGCTGCAGAGTCTCTAACTGCATATGAAAATTGCAAATAAGAACAGTGTCAGAGAGGGCTCCAATTCCACAGCTGAGTGGGATACATCTGATCTGAAATAACCGTAGAGTTGACACTGACTGCCTGGTATGATTCATCTACTCTGCCAAGAACACCATTCAGTCACTTTTTTTTTTGAGGGGGGAGGGGTACTAGGGATTGAACCCAGGGGCATGCTACCTCTGAGTTACTCCCCCAGCCCTTTTTATTTTTTATTTTGAAACAGGGCCTCGCTAAGTTGCTGAGGCTAGCCTCAAACCTGTGATCCTCCTGTCTCAGCCTCCCAAGAACTGGGATTACAGGTATGTGTCACCACCTCTGACCATTCAGCCAAACTTTATAAGAAGTTCAGTCAACCTCATTCTGAAGATCATTGGTGTTCTGTATTAGGTCAGGGTAACCCGCAAGAAATTAAAACAAGAATTGACATTTCTAATTTAGATACTATGCGTTATCTTATGGAGTAAATAAAAAATAATCGCCAAGAAGCCTACGAGATACAATGGGCAAGACAAAGAACACGTAACATGCGTTGATACTCTTTAATCAGCGCGGAAACAATTCAAGCACAGTGTCCACATCATACAGTTAAAAAACAAAACTTAAAAAGGCTATTAGCAAAAGGCAATTAATGTAAACCATATAGATATAGGCAAATATCTATCTATATCTCTATCTATAGATATAGATATATATTTTTTAAAGACATTGAGCTGGGCATGGTGGCGCACGCTTGTAATCCCAGCATTTGGGAGGCTGAGACCGGAGGATCCAGGTTCGCGGCCAGCCTCAGCTACCTAGTGAGGCACTCCACAACTTAGTGAGACCCTGTTTCAAAATAAAGAATAAAAAATAGGGCTGGGGGTGTAGCTCGGAGGTAAAATGCCCCTGAGTTCAATCCCCAGTACCACGAAAAAAAAAAAAAAAAAAAAAGACACTGAAAGTGTGTCTCAAGCAAGGCTGTCTAAGGCCAAATGATCAAGTATAGGCTTATCGCAGCCTTCCAGAGAAGCCTGGGTTCCTATGATGGGGTGTTGGTTAGTTTCCCAATGTTGGACCTGTTGGGACAGGTCCTGGAATTACAGCATTCTAGAATAAGTATTTTGCAACAAGTATTAGGGGAGGGAGCGTGTGTGCAGTATGTCTTTTCCTTGAGAAAGCAGGATGACATCTGGATACAGCAGCCTTGCCGTCACTCTAACCTTCCTACACAGAACAAAGTCACAATTCCCTGTTTATTTGTGAGGCATTTGATTCATGTCTGTCTTCTCAGCTAAGATTCGAGCTATATGCAGGTAGGGGCTGTTTTCACTTTTGCCCATGATCTACACTAGATGTATCCACTACCTAGAACACAGGAGATGCTTAACAGATTCTTCACTCATTTAAACCATGCTTTCCAGAGGAGGACTGAGGAAAACCAAAGTCTGACATTTTACTACATACATTTTTTCATAAAGATTTGACTTTAGAACTTCTAAAGATTTGACTTCCAACTAAGTTAAAAGTAAACACTACAAGCCGGGCGTAGTGGTATGCGCTTGTAATCCCAGTACTTGAAGGCTGAAACAGGAGGATGACAGGTTCACAGCAAGCCTCCGCTACTTAGTGAGGCCCTCTGCGACTTAGTGAGACCTTGTTTCAAAATAAAGAATAAAAAATAGGGCTGGAGGTGTAGCCTGGAGGTAGAATGCCCCTGGGTTCAATCCCTAGCACTGGAAAAGAAAAAAAAAAGTCATACATACCTATTCGAATGACTAAAATTAAAAATACTAACAATAGTAAGTGCTGGTCATAATGTTAAATGACAGAAATACTCACAAATTGCTAGTAAGACTGTAAACTGCTAGTTTAATTGCTTTGAAGAAGTTTGGCAGTCTCTTATACAATTAAATGTATGCTCATGATGTGACCCACTAATCTTACTTCTAAGAGAAATGAAGTCATAGATCCACAAAAAGGGTTATACACAAATATTTGTAGCAGCTTTATTCACAATATCCCCAAATTGGAAATAATCCAAAATTTACCAGCAGGTGACTAGATAAACACATTGTGGTATGTCCACGAAATGGAATAGTACTAAACAATGGAAAGGACTAGCCAAGATGTCCATCAACAGATGAATGGATTACAAAACTGTGGGATATGTACACAATGGAATTTTACTCAGCCATAAAGAAGAACAAAATCATGTTATTTGCAGGGAAATGGATGAACTGGAAAACATTATATTAAGTGAGATTAATCAGTTTACAAAAAGTAAAACATCGTATGCTCTCCCTAATATGTGGAAGCTAGGGAGAAAATGGGACATAAGAGGGACTCCAGATGAAGAAGGAGAATCCTTAGGTGAGCAAAGAATTTGACTGAACGGAAGGTGATGGGGGGAGGGGGGACACCCTAATGAGCATGATGTACTTTCATGAACACATCAAAGTCAATCACTAAACTGACCTTGAGAAGGAGGGAGGAGGAGAGAGTGGGGTGGGAATTGGGGAAGGGGTTAAATGAGAAATGTGTGCATGTATGCCTTTATGAGTTTGTACCTAACAAAGATGTATGATTACAATGCACCAATTAAAAATAAATAAATAAAAAAATTTTTAAAAAGCAATGGAAAGGAATAAACTACTAGTTCACATAGCAATGTTTATAAATCTCAAAATATGCAGAGCAAACAGAGCTAGGCATAACAGTGTACTATTCTTTGATTTTATGAATACAAAATTCTAAAAAGGTTAAAACCAATCTACAGAGAAAGTACATCCATGGTTGTCTGAAGGTTTAGGCGGAGGACTAGGAGAATGACTACAAGAAAATTGTGTGTGTGTGTGTGTGTGTGTGCGTGCTTGCAAGTGTGTGCTTATGTGTGTGTGGTATTAGAGACTGAACATTAGGTGCGATTTACCACTGAGCTATACTCCTAACCCTATTTTATTTTTTATTTTGAGACAGGGCCTTACTAAGGTTCCCAGGCTGACCTGAAACTTGGCAATCTTTCTGTCTCAGCTTTCCAAGTACCTAGGCTTACAGGGCCCTGTCACCACACCCAGCTTCAAGAAAACTTTTTGTGGTGGCAAAAAAAGTCCCATATTTTGACAACAGTGGCGGTTGCAAGGGTGTACACAAAATAGTCAAATTATTTTCTGTAAGTGCACTTAATTAATTGTAAGTTGCATCTCAATAAAGTTGATTTTTCAAAAAAGAAAATAATACACCATAAATTGAAAAGTTTTTAAAAGCAAACAACTTAAGTAAAGGAGTAAGTTGGCAACATAACCTCAGGGGAAGAATTCTTTCACACAGCTTTTGGACTTGATACTAACTACATTCTAGTAGATGTGTATCTACATACTTTGAACAAAAATAAACTACAAAAAATATTACGTTTCAATCAAAACTGTATTATCAATATTAACAGCATAATTTTGGAATTATTTTATGTATACTGTAGAATAAAGCAAAAAAGTGTGTTAATAGCATTAACCATATTAGGAACCAAGCAAAGAGATACGGACATAAAATCAAAAATTTATTAAGGAAAAACCCAGTGATATGAAATGTGGACTAAAAATATGAATAAGACCTCATGAAAATAGTATTTCTCCAACTGCCATGAACATGCCTAATGTCCAGACTTGGTTTCCAAATACCATTCTCCACTTTAAAAACAAAAATCAGGGCTTAACTGGAGAAATGGGTGGTTTCATGTCTGGAAATAGAAAGTAGAAGATAAGCCTAGAACATTTTCTGTGTAAAAAAGGGCGTAAGGACTCAAAGGGACATTTTCAAAGGGCGTAAAAGGCAGCTTGAAAGGGTCTCGTGGGCCAAATTTGGGATAATTTGAGCATCAAGACAATGACTGTAATTGACTATAAAACTCTGACTCAACAAAAGTCCCTGGAAATCATGGTGAGAGTCACAGAGAGGGACTTTCTTGCCACATTGAAGGTGATCATTGCACTGACCCTTTTCTGTATAAATTATTAAGGTGCCTTCTTAGGAACTATCAATAATGACAGAACTAGAAAAGTCACCATTTTGCAACCCCCTCTGAAAAAATTCAGGCACGAATCGTCAGAGTTACCATGCATGCCAAACCAGCTCCCTGGAGCTTGTGTGCTAACTGCAAAAGGAAAACCATCCACTAGAGCGTTCTTAAGTCACCCTCTTAGGCCACCGCCATAGCCTCAGCATCACTGCCTGGGGATAACCTGGTAGAAATGGAGGGTTTACCAACCATCCTGCATCCCCTGGATCTGACTTCCAGCAGATGCAGGTCCAAGTTGAACAGCAGCACAAGAAAAATAAGCAGTCAAATTCAGGAGGTGGGATATTCCAAAGAACTGGCCTTAATTACCTCAAAAAAATTCTTTTAAATTAATATAATGGGCCAGGCATGGTGGTGCACGCCTGTAATCCCAGTAGTGGGGAGGCTGAGACAGGAGGATCACAGGTTTGAGGCCAGCCTCAACAACTTGGTAATAGCCTGTTTCACAAAAAGGGCTAGGGGTAAGCCGGGCGTGGTGGCGCACGCTTGTAATCCCAGCATTCGGGAGGCTAAGACCGGAGGATCCGGGTTCGTGGCCAGCCTCAGCTACCTAGTGAGGCACTCCGCAACTTAGTGAGACTCGGTTTCAAAATAAAGAATAAAAAATAAGGCTGGGGGTATAGCTCGGAGGTAGAATGCCCCTGAGTTCAATCCCCAGTACCGCAAAAAAAAAAAAAAAAAAAGGGCTAGGGGTGTAGCTCAGAGACAGATTGCCCCAGGTTCAATCCTGAGTACCAAATAATAATAATAATAATAATAATAATAATAATAATAATAATAATAATAATAATAATAATGATAACAACAACAACAGAGGCACATGGAAGGATTATTCCAGACTGAAGAGAATACAGATATATATTTTTTAAAGTTATAATTTGTATAACTTCACTGGGCCCTGGTTTTAAGAAAATCAAGAATTTATTAAAGACTCTGGGGAACACCTATAGCAATCTGAATTTGGACTGGATATGAGAGGCTACAGGGATTACTTTAAATTTTATTAGGTGTGATAGTAGCGTAGTGGTGATATAAAATGTCTTTATTCCCAAGATTCATGTTTTAAGGGTGGTGTTTTATTCTTACAACTTTCCTCTGTATTTTAATTTTATAATAAAAAAAAAAAATGAAGCTAGGCATGGTGACCAACACCAGTACTTGGGAGGCTGAGACAGGAGGATCACGGGTTCACCGCCAGCCTCAGCTGATACTTAAGAGGCCAACTGCAACTTAGTAAGACCCTGTTTTCAAGTAAAGAATGAAAAAAAAAAAAAAAAAAAATAGGAACCAGGCGTGGTGGTGCATGCTTGTAATCCCAGTACTTGGGAGGCTGAGACCGGAGGATCAGGGTTTGAGGCCAGCCTCAGCTACTTAGTGAGGCTCTCTGCAACTCAGTGAGACCCTGTTTCAAAATAAAGAACAAAAAATAGGACTGGGGGTGTGACTCGGAGGTAGAATGCCCCTGGGTTCAATCACCAGTACCTCAAAAAAAAAAAAAAAATTGGGCTTGGGGGTGTACCTCAGAGGTAGAATGACCCTAGGTTCAATCTTCAGTACAGCAAACATAAATAAATAAACAAACAAATAAATAAATAAATATTAATAAAAAAACAAAAAGGGTTGAGGTTGTATGTCCTTGGGTTCGATCTCCAGCACCCAAAAAAATTGAAAAGGGAAAATAAAGAACAAGAAACATAACCAAGTGTATAATAAAGCTTTGTACCAGACAGAACCAGCGCTCTACCTGCTACTCTCTACCTACCCCAGGTGTGATGGAATGGACTGTGATCACCCCCAGCACCCTTATTCTGAAGGTCTAACCCCCAGCACATCAGAATGTGACTGTATCTGGGAAGAGGGTCTTAAACCAGCCTTGCAACACCCTGACTTCAGACTTCCAGCGTCCAGACTCTAAATCCATAAATAAGTGGAGAAATTCTCTTGTTTAAGCCACCCAGCCTGTGAAACTTTGTTATGGCAGCCCTGGCCAATTAATATAACAGGAGAGACTTCCAGGAGGAAGAAGGGTCCCCTAATGCAAATGAAGGAACAGCTTTGGCTCTCTTGTGCAGACTGCCCACTCTTCGATAAAAAAAAAAATCCAAGAGTCCCCAGGATTCCACATGCGTGCGCACATGTGTGTCCACCCAAACACACGCACGGGAGGTGGGAGCTGGAGCAGCTACGGATGACTTCATGTCTGCAGCATCAGCTGGGGAATACCCAGACTCGCTGGAATCACAGGCTCTCCCCTGCACCCACAGGACTCCTTTGCTCAGAGCCAGACACGTTTGGGGACATCCCTCACAGCCTGGGTGGGATCCCGGGAGAGGCGCTTAAAACACACAAATCTGTCTGCTGTAAGCGATCAGACGTTGGATCCTTCACCGCTGAGCAGAAATGTTGCAAATACGCTGAAATCATTTCTCCTTGAAATAAAACATATATTCTCCTGCTGATCATCACGAGGGGACACCGTAAATATTTAATATTCTGCAATTTCTACCTTTGCGGGATGACGAAAATGCAGGTAACGCTGGTAAGAAAGGCAAAGACGATGAGTTCCCATCACATTTCTTCTTGAACATTACTCAAACCATGCCCTGGCTGGGAGAAGAGAGGGTCAGATCTAGAATCTCAGGGTGAGTGCCAGGAAGGGCCTCGTGGCTCTCCCAGCCGGCTTTCCCCGCTTGACATGCACGGGAACAGGTGCGAGAGGAAGGGCCTGTGCAAAAGCACAAGGCTGCTGGTCTGGCCCATGGGTTCCCCAGAGACAAAATCACCCCCAAAGAAAGAAGGAGGGCTCCAGAGCACAATAAACTGCTAAGTTTGTGTAGAAAGGGAATTCCCAATACAAGGTTCATTCAAATGCAGAGTAAATACCTTTCCCACATCTTGGAATTCAGCCCTTGCAGGTGACTAAGGTTTCTCTTTGCAGGTTTACCCCCGTCAGAGTTCTATTTTCCATGCACACCTAAGGACTTCGTTTGGATCTTAAATGGCCCCCAAAGGCCCATGTGTTGAAGGTGTGTTCCCTGGAGCGGCACTATTGGGAGAGGGTGAAACCTTTAAGAGATGGGGCCTAGGGTTCAATCCCCAGTACCATAAAAGAGAGGGAGAGGCCCAGTAGGAGGTCACCAGGTCACGGAGGACGCGCCTTTAAGGGCATTGTGGGACCTAAGTCTCGTTCTAATTGGCCATGTGCTGCTACCATGATGCGCTGCCTGGCCACAGACCTAAAGCAAAGTGGCCATCAATCATGGCCTGGAACCCCGAACTCTGAGCCCAAATGCTCCTTTCCTCTGAAGAGGTGGATACCTCTGGTGTTTCTTGGTATGATGGCAAGTAGACTAACACAAGCCTCAACTCCTCATTCATGTCAAAGTCAAAAGGCAGCCAGCATTTCCAGGGAAGAACGTTTGAAAAAATTTAGCTGCTCAGAGAAGCCAGGCTCCTGTCCCACTGCTGTGCCAGCAAGAGGTGACTCGAATCACAGCCGGCATGTGTGCTACTCCCTGCAAAAGGCGGCCACCTACTTCTCGGAGTGCTGAGGCCCCACGCCAGGGTGCCCATCCCTTCCTAGAAAGAGCGGTGGCAATGAAGCTCTCAGCCTTGTGGACCAGGGCCACACTCAGAGTCGCCACAGAAAGTCCCAGGTCAGGAGAACTCCGGGCAAAACCGGCCATGGGGACCCAGAGCTCCGCACTCCAGACAGATCCAGTTCAGAGACTGCGAGAAAAAAGGCCCTCTTCTAAGAGACTCACCAAGATGGTGGCAGAAGTGCCATCTTCAAATCCAGGTGACAAACAGCATGACAATTGTCCTTTGCAGGCTGTTTGCTCCCAGGATTCCCAAGGAGACTCGCAGAAGGCAGATGCCTGGAGCGTCACCAGGCCTGCAACCACACGGGGGATAGGTTTGTTTTAATTCTAGAAAGGCCTCCCAGCAACGTCCGGTGGCATGACCATGACAGCATCCAGGACTGTCACTGACATCCCAACTGACGCAGCACCCACAGTTCAGGAAAGGCCTCGAAATGCGTGCTTAAATGAACACGATCGACTTGAACCCCAGCAACACACACACACACACACCACAAAAATAAAAGCACACACTTTCATTAATTCTTTTTTTCCTCTTTACAGTACTGGGGGTTGAACTCAGAGGCATTCTTGCTCTATGCTACACCCTCAATCCGTGTGTGTGTGTGTGTGTGTGTGTGTGTGTGTGTGTGCGTGTGTATTTTCTGGTTTGGAAACAAGGTCTGGGTAGGTTGCTGAGAATCTCACCAAGTTGCTGAGGCTGTCCTGTGATGCTCCTGTCTCAGCCTCCCAAGTACTGGGGTTACAGGCGTGTCCCACTACACCCAGCTCAGTTCAGACTTTTCTCTGCTGCTTCCTGGTTTGTGCCCTGTAACGGGTCACTGCACTGTATATCTGAGAATTAATTTCCTTGTGTATAGAATGGGACAACAATCACCCACTTTGTAGGACCCAGATCACATAAGTGACATGGGAAACCAGAGGCGTGTTGTTGGAGGCACAGAAAAGGTGGCCAAAATCTTAGAGGGCACCTTGAACAAGACCTGTACGGGACAGTGCAAAGAGACAGCGCCCTGCTGGGGGTGGGGGACACTTACAACTGAGACACGAGCTCTCCAGCACCTTCCTGAGACCCTAGTGCTCAGAACATTCAAGGAGTTCTGTGTTTGGAACACCACGGGCCTTTTTTGTTTTTCTTTTTTGGCTAGAGTTAGTACCATCTGTGAATTACACTGCGGAGGCCAGGTTCTTGATCGTTTGAATAAGACCTCAGGGAGTCTGAACTAAACATATGTCCCACAAAAATAAAAGGCAATTCAAACGCTTCCACCTATTAATTGGGAATAGGGGCTTTTTTTTTTTTAATCAACATCTCAATTTTGACGGTCAGAGAAATGTCGGGTTCTTTCCATGACACACGACAGGGTAAAGACATCTTCCAACGCGCTGGGCCGCTCTAGACAGGAGTGGGGAGGGACGTACTGACACCGAGGGTAAGGCAAAGGGTAGTTTCTAAATTAAAATATGAGGTGAGTGCATTAGTTTCCTAGGGCTTCCGGGACACATTACTACAAACTTGGTGGCTTAAAGCAACAGAAATTTATTTTCTCACAGGCTAGAAATCCGAAATCAAAGAGCCAACAAAGGGCCTTGCTCCCTCGAAGCGTTCTGGAACATTCTTCCTCACCCCTTCCTAGGTCCTGGTGGTTCTGGCTGTCCTTGTTCTTTGGCTGTGGCTTCAACGCTCCAGTTTCTGCTTCTGCCATGATGTGGGCTTCTTCCCCGTGTGACTGAGAGTCTTCTTCTTTCATTTACTTATTTATTTGTTTTATTTATGTCAGTGGTACTGGAGAGTGAACCCAGGGGTCCTCTACCACTGAGCTTTACAACCCCCGCCTTTTTATAAAGTTTTTTAATATTTATTTTTTGTGGTAGTAGGGGGATTGATACCAGGGGCATTCTATCTCCAAGCTGTACCCCCAGCCTTTTTTATGTTTTCTTTTGAAAAGGGGTCTTCCTAGGTTGCTGGGAGTCTTGCTACATTGCGGAGGCTGGTCTGGAACCTGCCAGCCTCCTGTCTCAGCCTCCCAAGTACTGAGATTATAGGCATGAGCCATCATGCCCGGCAATAAATAAATAAATAAATAAATAAATAAATAAATAAATAAATAATTTTGAAAGTCTTGCTAAATTGCTCAGGCTGGACTTGAACTTATGAATCTCCTGCCTCAGCCTCACGAGTAGCTGGGATTACAGGCATGTGCCACTGGCCTCCACATCCTCTCTTCTTCTTTTAAGGACACAAGTCATTGAATTCAGGGCCCAGTCTAATCGAGTAGGGCCTCCTCTTAATGAATTACATCTGCAAAGCCGCTATCTTGAAATGAGGTTACATTTTGTACCTCTAGGTAGGTATGAATTTGGGGGACAACTCTTCAGCCCACTACAGTGATGCTCAGGGAAAAATCAATTCTCTATTAATTGTGGAAGCTAAAAGGACCTCGAAGACAAGCTTCTCCATGGTCATTGAGTTTCTTGATTCCAGCCCCAGTGGGTTGGTGGCAGGAGGAGGAGGGCACAGCCAAGCCCCGTGAGGCATGGCACCCTGGGCGTGGGGTAAGGACGCAGAGGAACTCCACATTCTGCACCCCCTAACCTGCTGCAGCGTCCTTACCACGCAGGAGACCCAGGTCTCCTGAGTCCGAACCTGATGGCCAGCTCTGCCAATAGGTACACGGAGATGATCGGCCTTCCTGAGCCACAGACAAGCTACTTGTAATAGGCAAACACTCAAACTCAGCCAAAGACTCTTATTGGCAGGACCTGGTTTCTTCCTCTTGAAAAACTCTTACTAATCTTGATCAGGACTTCCTTCAAAGCCAGGTATGGTGGTGCATGCCTGTAATCCCAGCACTTGGGAGGCTGAGACAGGAGGATCACAGGTTCAAAGCCAGCCTGAACAACTTAGAAAGATTCTGAGCTGTGAGACTATAATGCACCAATAAAAGCATGGATGGATGGAAGGAAGGAAGGTCCTTAGCAACTTAGACCCAGTTTAAAAAAGAAAAAAATTTTCTAAAGGTAGCTTGGAGGTAGAATGCCCCTGGGTTCAATCCGTAGTCACACACACACACACACACACACACTCTCTCTCTCTCTCTCTCTCTCTCTCTCTCTTTCTCTCTCTCTTTCTTTCTCTGTCTCTCTTACAGAAAAATATAAATTAAAAAACAAAAAGGGCCAGGCATGGTGGTGCTGGTGGTGGCACATGCCTATAATCTCAGTACTTGGGAAGCTGAGACAGAAGGATCACAGGTTTGCAGCCAGCCTCAGAAACTTAGTAAGGCCACCAGAACTTAGAGAGACCCTGTTTCAAAAAAATAATTAAATAAAATAGAGCTGTGGGCATAGCTCAAAGGTAGAATGCCCCTGGGTTCAATCCATAAAACAAAGTAAAAAATAAAAAGGGTTAAGGAGTCTAACTCAGAGATAGAACACCCCTATGTTCAATTCCCAGTACCAAAAAAGAAAAACAAAACACTTCCTTCTAGCTGATGATGGTAAGCGACACCTGTAATCCCAGCTATTTGGGAGACTAAGGCAGAAGGATCCCAAGTTGGAGGGCAACCTGGGCAATTTAGCTGGAGGTGTTACTCAGGAATAGAATGCCCCTGGGTTCCATCTCCAGTATCACCTACACACACGCACACACACACACACACACACACACACACACACACACATACACACACACATGCACAGCACATGCATGCACAAGAGTGCGTACACATGCACACTCTTCCCTACTTCAGCAACATGAGCCCCAAATCTGCCACCATTCCAGAAACGAGTCGTGAGAGACAGCCCTGTCTATGGTTCCACCCAGGAGAGGGAGCCACCCGGGCTTGGAGGGAGCCTCCTGGCAAATTTCTCAGAAGAGGTGTCTGCCACCCAAGTCTAAAGGGCAGAGCAGGATGTGGTCATGCGTGACTAACGGCACAAGCGAAAGCACTGGTTGCCTCCTGACCCATAGCTAAGGGGCTGTACAGGTTGTAAAGTCTGTAGTTTTATGTTCTGTAGACAAACAGCCCCGTAATGAATTCTTCTTGGAAACTGGTACCTTAGGATTCTCTCTGTCCTCAACTGGTATTTTACGAGGGAACTAGAATTATGTAACCTTCTTGGTTTCCATTTTTGCCTTGGCTGTCAGGGCACTCAATCTTTTTTTTGTGTGTGTGTGTGGTATTGGGGATTGAACTCAGGGGCATTCTACCTCTGAGCTACACGCCCAGCCCTATTTTTTATTCTTTATTTTGAAACAGGGTCTCACTAAGTTGCGGAATGCCTCACTAGGTAGCTGAGGCTGGCTGCGAACCCAGAGCCTCTGGTCTCAGCCTCCAGCAATCCTCTGCTGGGATTACAAGCGTGTGCCACCATGCCCGGCTCAGGGCACTCAATCTTGACAAATTGTTTAATATTATGCTAAGTAAGATCGGTCAGTTGCAGAAAGTCAAGGGTCAAATGTGTTCTCTCCCAGGTGGAAGCTAGAGAGAAAATATAAAACAATGGCCAAATTATGGAACCAGCCCAGGTGTCCATCAACAGATGAATGGATTGCAGAACTATGGGAAACACACACAATGGAATTCTACTCAGCAATAAAGAAGAACAAAATTATGTCATATGCAAGAAAATGGAAGGACCTGGAGAACATTATATTAAGTGAGATTAGCCAGTCACAGAAAGTGAAGGGTCATATGTTTTCTCTAATATGCACAAGCTAGGGAGTAACTGGGATACCAGAGGGACTCCAGATAATGGAGGAGAAAGCTCAGTGGAGCCAGGGAAGTGGTCGAAGGGAAGGGGAGGGGGAAGCCTGAGGTTCTTTAATGGAATTACTAACATCAACTATGTGTATATGTGAAAATACCAATGTCAACCTCAATATTCTGTCTTGGGAAGGGGGGATGGGGAGGCAGTGGAGGGGCACCAAGTGCTGTGTGCGTTATTGTCACTGTCAACATGACTTACACTATGATGTGAGACTATAATGCACCAATAAAAGCACTTTTTTTTTTTGCAGTACTGGGGATTGAACTCAGGGGCATTCTGGCATTCTACCTCTGAGCTACACCCTCAACCCTATTTTTTATTCTTTAAACAGGGTCTCACTAAGTTGCAGAGGGCCTCACTAAGTAGCTGAGGCTGGCCTCGAACCTGCAATTCTCCTGTCTCAGCCTCCAAAGTACCAAGATTACAAGCATGTGCCAACAAACTGGGCTAAAAGCATATAAAAGAAAGAAAGAAAGAAAGAAAGAAAGAAACTAGGAAACAAAAGAGACTTTAGATAAATGAGGCAAGAGACCAGTAGACGGGGATAGAGGAGGGGAAAAGGAGAATTGATGAAGGAGAGACAGAGAGAGCATTCAAATAAGGCTCTGTCCATCAGTGAAAGTCTCACTCCCAAGCTCACTAATGTACAGGCAGGGAGCCGGTGGCATCCAGAGGGAAGCTCACCAATGCTGTGCGCAGGTGTGTTTGTAGCGCTTTGAACCCCACTACTATTACAGTGTACCAATGAACGTATTTTAAGAAAAGAATTTGGAATATCTGCTCTCCCTTGTCCCTACAGGGTTTGTCTATTTTCAATTTTTACTTTAGTGGCCTCCATGTAGCATGCAAATCTCGTGGTAATCCCTCATTACAAGGAAATGGGGTGTAAATTATAAACACACTAATAAGGAATATTGGCCAGTGCCCACATACAGTCCTGGTATTCTAAAAGCTATCACCCCATCGCCCTGAACCTGGGTGAGACGACTCCAGGCTAATCTTTTCCCCAGAGCCCAAACTCGGCCAACTTCTAAGAAAAAAAAGGGTTAATCAATTACTAGCTAAGCCATCTCACTCCTGAGGTTCAGGAAGCAAATTTCTCTCTGAATAACAAAGGCTGGAGCAAAAAAAAAATAAAGAAAAAGAAAAAGCGCAACTTAGTGAGACTCGGTTTCAAAATAAAGAATAAAAAATAGGGCTGGGGGTGTAGCTCGGAGGTAGAAGGCCCCTGAGTTCAATCCCCAGTACCGCAAAAAAAAAAAAAAAAAAAAGAAAAAGAAAGTCTGTTCATTTTCACCCTGGCCTCTTAAATTTAGCTTATATGAGCAGGAGAGACGGCAAACAGGAGGAGGATGACCGACACGACCCACACGTAAAGATCTCAGGGCTGATCTCACAGAGGAAGCAAGAGAACTGAAGGTCAGGGCGCGCAGAGGTTTTCATATCCAGCCACTGAAAACCTGATCCTCCTTTCACTTCTCCCAGCTCAGCAAGTTACCGGGCAGGCTCCTCCTGTAAACACCACAGCTCAGGGGGCACACAGGGGGCGCTGGATGGGTGGCAAAAAACTTCACACTTCTCACATGTAAGAGAGCTAGGCGTTGGGGGGAAATAACCAATCGCAAATTTTTTTTTTTATTATTGTTCCCGGTGAACCTGCAGCTTGCTAAGCGCCGCCAGAGAGAAGATTTAAGGCATCTCCTCTGACATCTGGAAATGCATCACCTGCTCCCTGGTGAAAAGGAGAAACGGTGGAGTCAGAGACACGCAGCTTCCCATCCATCAGGGTGGTCATGGACGGTCACAGAGGCGTGCACCGCATAACCCCTGGAGATGCCACTCACCAAAGCTACGACACGGGAAGTTGTATTTCTAATCCTGGCACTGTTAGGCTCCGGGACCTCAGCAAGTTACTTAATCAATCTCCTAAAGTGGTTGTGAGAATCCAGAGATTAGACGTGTGAGATTAAACAAGATAGTGCCCGGCGACGCATAATAAGTGCTCAATCAACATCAGCTCAACAAATTGTTATCTAATTTGGGCAAGAGCACACTGTGTATGAATCAGCTCAAGCTACCACAAAATGCCAGAGACCAGGTGCCTTACAAAGCAGAAATGCATTTCTCACGATTCCAAGGCTGCAAAGCCCAAGATCAGGGGGCTGGCTGATTCAGTTCCTGGTGAGGGCTCTCCCTCTTCCTAGCCTGAACACAGCTGCCTTCTTGCTCTGTCTCAAGTGGACTTTCTTTGGTGCAAGGAGGGGGTAGGCTCCTCTCTCTCTGTTCCTCCTTTTATTTATTTATTTTTTTTTCGGTACTAGGGATGGAACCGGGGGCATTCTACCTCCGAGCTACAGCCCCAGCCCAATTTTTTTATTCTTTATTTTGAAACAGGGTCTCATTAAGTTGTGGAGTGCCTCACTAAGCAGCTGAGGCTGGCCTCAAACCCGGATTCTCCAGTCTCAGCCTCCCAAATGCTGAGATTACAAGCGTGCACCACCATGTCGGGCTTCTTCCTCCTTTATAAAGGAAATCAATCCTGTCTCTTTTCTCCTCTGAGAAAGGCCACCAATCACATCCTATTAGGACTCCATCCTTACGGCCCCATTTAACCTTAATTCTAAAAGTCCCATCTCTATAGTCGCACTGGAAGTTAGAGTCTCGGCAGAGAAATTTTAGCAGGACACCGTTAGGTCCATCTCCCCAACACAAAGGAAATGCCCATCCGTGTAATATTTACTGCGCGACGACTACACCACACCCAGGAGCTGTACTATCATTATCTCACTTAATCTTTAAACAACCAAGCGAGGAAGGCATTATGTTCTCATAGACGGGACACAAACTCATGAACAGCGATGAACTTGCAGAAGGACGCATTGCTGGCCGGCGGTGAGAGGAAGATTCAGAGCTCGGGCTCCGGCTCCGGCTCCGGCTCCGACCTCCACACGCCTAAAACTCATCTGCCCTGTTCTTCATTTCGTTAGTGGCAGACTTTATTATAAAGTTTATTATAAACTGCATGGACAGACTATAAATGCCAAGGGCTAGAAGGAGATTAATAAGATCTGGAGTAGATTAGATTATGAAGATGGGCTTTAAGCATGGCCCTCAGGAAAGAACAGGCTTGGGCCACCGAGAGCGGAGTGGGGAGAGGGCCCAGCTCAAGATGGCGGGACAGTGGACGGTGGCCAGTGGGTTCTGCTGGGCAGGACAGGGACCACCTGCCTGCAGTCACGGGCAGCGGCAGAGAGGCAACTTGAAGGAGGACGCCTCGTGGGGGAAAAGTCTCCAAATGGTGTGGAAAGTCAGGCAGGAGACGGGGAATCGCCAGGGGCTGCCCCCGACCCAGTTCCCAGGCTCAGCACTAAAGGAGCAGGATGCAGCGCATGGTCACTCGGCAGACCTTCCAGAGCCCCCGCAAGGCCCTGTCCCCAGCACTGGGGACCGACTGTGAGGACACAGTTAAGGAGACAGAGGCATCGAGTAATGAAGTCATCAGCACACCTGGGCCCTGCGATCTGGAGACCAGCAAAGCCTTTAAGGGAGGAAGATGCAATGACGTAGAGTGGACCCAGGCGTTGTGGGGGTACACAGCGGCCATGCAGCTCTACCGTGTCCACAGGGCACCAGCCAGACTGTCCCACGACACCCAGGGGCACCCAGCAACAGACCCCAGAGGAGTGGGAGGGCCAAAGGCATGCTGTCGAGGGAGAATGCCCAGAAACCAGTGCACCTGGGGCTCTGGAGAAGTAGAGTGATGCAGAACACCATGAAAATGGACAGTGAGAGAGAGAGAGAGAGAGAGAGAGAGAGAGAGAGAGAGAGAGAGAGAGTGTGTGTGTGTGTGTGTGTGTGTGTGTGTGTTACTGGGGATAGAACTCAGAGGTGTTCTACCTCCGACCTACACTCCCAGCCCAATTTTATTTTTTATTTTGAAATAGAGTCTCACTAGCCAAGTGTGGTGGTGCACGCTTGTAATCCCAGTACTTTGGAGACTGAGACTAGAGGATCTGGGTTCATGGCCAGCCTCAGCTACTTAGTGAGGCCCTCTGCAACTTAGTGAGACCCTGTTTCAAAATAAAAAAATTTAAAAAAGGGCTGGGCAGCTCGGAGGTAGAATATCCCTGGATTCAATCCCCACTACCGAAAAAAAAAAAAAAACCAGGACTCCCAGGTGCCCGGCAAGATGGAAGGCTCACACCACACGACCCCCATCCCTCCCCAACTGCTGTGCCCTGGAGAACTATGCTTTTCATGCTTACTATTAACCTTTTTAATCTGTCATTTTCCTTTTGATAAAACAAGGGCAAAATACATAAGCAATTCAAATGATTGCACAAATAAGCCATCCAAAATTGGAAACACTGGTGAAATCAATCTGTTGACTGGCAGGCCATGGCCAGAGGCCCAGAAAGAGTCTGGTGTTGAAGATGTATGCTAGGTGAACTTTGCCATACCAGGCATGGTTGAATTTATTTTATTTATTTATTTATTTATTTATTCATCCATTCATTCATTCATTCATTTATGTGTGCGCGTGCATGTGTGTATGTTACTGGGGTTGAACCCAAGGGGCCTTCTACCTCTGATATATACCCCCAGCCCTTTTTTTTTTTTTAACTTTTGGTTTTGAAACAGTGTCTTGCCAGGTTGCTAAGAGTCTTGCTCCTTGCTGAGGCTAGCTTTGGACCTGTGATCCTCTGGTCTCGGTCTCTCAAGTATTGGGATGGAGGTGTATACCACCACACCTGGCTCCAGGCATGGTTTAGAGGCATCTATGCCTGATCCCAGCAAGTAAGTCTACCATCAAAGAAGTTTGCTCAGAAATGACCCAAGCTGGTCCTGGACTCCTCCTGACTTTTGCCCCATAGCAGAGGGCCAGGCTCAAGGAATAAAAAGGTTCTTTCCAACAACACAATTTTACAGAATAAAGACTTTTTCAGTTTTGTAAGCCCCAGACAAATTTCTGCACTGGGAATGTTTTTAGTCATGTTTCAATAGTGAGATAGGTAGGTAGATATTTTCTTAATAGATATTTTCTTAAGTAAAGAAAACTGTTACTTTAAGAAAATGATAAAGCAATGAAATCCACTAATATATTTTTCAATCAGCAGACTATGTTCAGGGATTTTCCTTAAGCTGCTTTAAAAAAAAAAAAAAAAAAAAAAAAAAAGAGGAAATCCCAAAACACAGAGCAGACAATTTGCTTTTTCTTCAAACTGACAAGCAGTATCATTTTGTATTCGATGCTAGAGAATTCTTTTTCTTTGTGGTACTGGGGATTGAACTCAGGGGAATTCTACCTCCAAGCTATACCCCTAGCCCTATTTTTTATTCTTTATTTTGAAACAGGGTCTCACTAAGTTGTGGAATACCTCACTAGGTAGTTGAGGCTGGCCACGAACCTGGATCCTCCGGTCTCAGCCTCCTAAATGCTGGGATTACAAGCGTGCGCCACGCCCGGCTAGAGAATTCTTATAATTGAATGTGTCTTTATTCTAGGGGTAGGATAAGCCTTGCAAAATACAACACCAGGTATTAAAGAAAATAAAAATGGCCCAAGGAAGCACCAATGTAATTGAATCCACTCATGACCCAAATCTCTAAAAACCCTAGTGAGTTCTTCCTGGCTGGTGCCACTGACAAGAGACAGCCCTGTCCATGTCCTCCTGGCTGTGAGCCACCCTGGCTGGGGCAGGAAGGACCCCTCCCATTAGTCCAGCCTCTATCAACAGTCTCTGTGCTAAGTACTTCAGGAAGAAGGTCACTGAAGAAAGAAGCTCAAGGCTTCAAGATGGATAAGCCAAAGACAGTGTAAGTGTAGGGCAATATTTCCAGAAAATTCTATCTTCAGCCACAAAAGTTAATAGCAGATCCAGCCTGTCACACGCCAGAGGCAAAGAGGGCTGGTGTGCAGGAAACTTTATGTTCACTGTCCCAGGGCTAATTGTGGAGGCTGAAAACTTAGGGAGAATCTGGGCAGGGTGGTGAACTCCTGAAATCCCAGTACTTGGAAGGCTGAGACAGGAGGGTGGCAGGTTCGAGAGCAGGCTCAGCAACTTAGCAAGAACCTGTTTTAAAATAGGGG
The DNA here is from genome assembly GCA_004027655.1 of Graphiurus murinus. Taxonomy (NCBI): domain Eukaryota; kingdom Metazoa; phylum Chordata; class Mammalia; order Rodentia; family Gliridae; genus Graphiurus; species Graphiurus murinus. The sequence goes on from PVLC010004471.1 coordinate 19,945, forward strand.
CTGGCGGTGTGGCTTGGAGGTAGAATGCCCATGGGTTCAATCCCCAATATAAAAACAAAGTCTTAGGGAGAGGGGATCCCTTGGACACAAACCACCCATCGCCAACCCCCGACTGGCTTAAAGGCAGGGAGCGAGTCCCTTCATCCCAAAGCAGCCAGGACTAAAGGGCACAATTGCTTCTCAACAATAAGGCGTTATTTGCTGGGCAGCTGGAGGACACTTGACAAAAGTGCCTTCCGATGCTTAGTAAAACTGAGGTCATGCAGACACTGAGTCACGGAGACCAGAGCTGCCAATGCGCCGATGACTGCAGCCCATCCAGCGCTGCTGCTTCAGCACCGCCATTCACCACTGTGTGACTTCATGCTTCCACCCAAAGGGTTTTCTGCAGAAGAACACGCTCTCCCAAAGAAGGGCCGCTCCTGCCTTTCTGGGTAGATGTCTGCACAGACCCCAAGTGAGAATCGCCGGGGAGGTATCAATCCGAACTCACCTCCAGATAGCCAGAGCCAGCCTCGGAGTTCAGAGCATCAGGCTCCTGCTGTGCGCGTGCGTGCAGGCAAAGAAAGACTGCAGCCTGGGAACGGAGCAGCTCTGGAGGACTGGGGAGCTGCTCTGCAGAGGACTAAGCTGGCCCCAGAAACACCCCAAATGCAAAGGGCGCAGTGCTGTAGCCGGGCGTGGTGGCGCACACTTGTAAGAGGCAGTGTGAGCTAGTATGTCTCTCTCTTAATTTCTTTCTTCCTTTCTTTTCTTCCTTCCATCCTTCCTTTCTTTTTCTTTCTCTCTTCTTTTTTTTTTTCCTTTTGCAGTACTAGAGATTGAACCCAAGGACAGTCTACCTCTGAGCTATACCCCCAGCCTTTTTCATTTCTGATTTTCCAACAAGGGTTTCCTAATTTGCTGAGAGTCTAAGTTGCAGATACTGGCCTGGAACCTTCGAGATACTCCAGTCTCAGCCTCCTAAGCACTGGGATTACAGGCATGCGCCACCAAATCCAGCAAGAATATGCCACATTTAGTGAAGGTGAGATGAGTTTTATGGGTTTTAAAAATAAGATGACTCTTTTAAAAGTTTGCAAATTAAAATGCTCAGCGTTTCTCCTGTCCTGGCCCTATACGACCTTCCTCCATAGAAACAATGGGAAGAGCCTTTAATAGAAAGTTGGGTTTTTTTGTCTTTTTGGTGTGTGGGGGGGCCACTGGGGATTGAACTCTGGGGCATTCTAACTCCGACCTATACCCAGCCCTATTTTTTAAATTTTTATTTGGAAACAGGGTCTCTCTAGGTTGATGAGCGTCTCCCTACTGGCTGAGACTGTCCTTCAACCTGCGATCCTCCTGTCTCAGCCTGTCTCAACCGAGCAATGGTATTACAAGCGTGCACCACCATGCCTAGCTAAAACTTTTCATTTTAAAAAAAGAAGAAAAAGCAGAGCTTTCACTTAGAGAACAGAGGGGACGAGAAGGGAGGAGGGAAGAAGGAAAGGAAGGAACTAGCATTCAAGACAAAACGTTTCCTAAAGGAAGGGAAAGTCCAAGTGCGTTACACATAGGCCACCTGCCCTGGATAGGCCAGGCCACCACATCGATGACACCAAGTCTAACAAGTAAACCGAGTCCTATAAACTCTCCCAACCTGTGGGGATCTGCTGTACCCTCACTTAGCATCAAAACCATCAAGAGGCACTGGAGTGTAGCTCAGAGGCAGAGCACTTGTCTAGCACGTGTGAGGCCCTGGGTTCAAGACCCAAAACCACAAATAAGCCATCAAGAGGAAGACCAAGCCAAGTGCACTGCTCCTAACCTACGGCTTCTTTTCCTTTCAAGCACATACAATCAGGTTGCAAATGTACTCCAGTGAATAGCCTGGAGTGAGAGAGACCTGGGCTCTGGATCCAAATCTATCACCAGCCCCAGTGTGTGGCCACAAACACCTCCTGCCCTCCATTCCCTCCTCTGTGAAAGGACACAGTCCCAGGTTTTATTTTCTTTTTGGTGGTACTGGGGCTTGAATACAGGAGCATGCTAGCCAGCCTCCCCGTGCCCAGTTAGATTTTATTCTTTATTCTTGCAGTCTCTCAGTATAGGCAGTAAGGCATTCCTACTTCTTCTGCCACTGTATTTGTTTCCCTAGGGAGCTATAACAAAGAACTTCACAGACTAGGGGGCTTCAAATAACAGGTATTTATTTCCTCAAAGTTCTGGGGGCTTAAGGTCTAAAACCTAGGTGTATCTGTATCTCTCCCCTACAAGGAATTCAATTATATTAGATTCAGAACCATGTTAACCCAATATGAACTCATTTAAACAGATTACATCTTCAAAGCCCCTACTTCCAAATAAGGCCACATTCACAGGTACCAGAGATGAGAATGTCAACATATCTTTCTGAGGGGCATGATCAGCTAGGGATTCTTGCTTTGGCCGATGAATACAGGACACGATGAGAAATCCAACAATGAGACCAAGGGATTGAGCGGCCACTTGTGTGTGTGTGTGTGTGTGTGTGTGTGTGTGTGTGTGTGTGTGTTTACTAGGGAAATGAACCAAAGGGCGTTCTACCTCTAAGCTATACTCTCAGTCCTATTTTATTATTTGTTTTGAAACAGAGTCTCACTAAATTGCAGAGGGCCTCATGTGGCTGAGGCTGGCCTCGAATCTGGAATCCTCCTGACTCAGCCTCCGAAGTACCGGATTACAAGGGTGTGCCACCACTCTGAGCTTGGAGTGGCTGCTTCTGAATAGATGAAGCACAAACCTACCCAGTGTCTCGGAAGCACAGAGGGCCAGCGGCACCCTCGATCTGCCACGGCCGGGTCAGGGAGGCAGTTCCCCAACCAACTGCCACACCCCATCACTGATGTAAGGGAACAGTACAAAATCTGTAAGCCTGGCATTTCACACAGGGAAAAGAGAGGAGCCAGGATTGCATTTCAGAAAACTCACCAATGCTAAGAAAAAAACATCTGGTGATGAATCACACCTGCAGAGTCAGCAGGCTTGTCCAGAGAGGCACAGGAGATGCAGTCATAGGGACAGAGGACAGACGTGGAGGAGAGTGAGCCCCGGGGACAATCTGTCCAGAGCAGGAACATAGGGAGGAAAAGGGAGATCACAAGTGTGCTTCTCAGCCCAGCTTCACACGGCGTTCATTAAAGCTTTGGGACAAAGAGGACAGCATCATTTTTGTGTTTGCGTTTTGGAACTACGGATTGAACCCAGGGGCATTTTACCTTGGTGCCGTATCCCCAGCCCTTTTTATTTTGAAAACAGGGCCTCGTGAAGTTGCTGAGGAACTCGCTAAGTTGCGGAGGCTGGACTCAAACCTATGATCCTCCTGTCTCAGCCTCCCAAGTACTGGGATTACAGGTACATGCCAGCATGCCCCGCTTCAAAATAAAAAAACGTAAATGGGCTGAGAATGCAGCTCAGTGGTAGAGCATTTCCCTAGCATGTGTGAGGCCCTCGGGTGGATCCCTAGAACCACAAAAAGGAAAAAAAATATATGGGAGAAACAAGGAACTGATGAGGAGAAGAGCATCTGACCTGGTTCTTGGCACAATTATGAGGCTTTCTTAGTATGTCACTTTCACTGCTTAAATCTCGGACTCTTGCCGGGTGTGGTGGCGCACACTTGTAATCCCAGTACTTGGGAGGCTGAGGCCGGAGGATCCGGGTTCGCGGCCAGCCTCAGCTACTTAGTGAGGTCCTCCGCAACTTAGTGAGACCGTTTCAAATAAAGAATAGAAAATAGGGCTGAGGGTGTAGCTCGGAGGTAGAATGTCCCTGGGTTCCATCCTTAGTACCCAAAGAAAACAATAACAAAAATAAATAAATAAAAATAAAAAGGGCTGGGGGCGTCGTTCAGAGGTAGAACACACCTGGGTCTAATCCCCAGTACCACAAAAGAATAATAATAATAACTTCCATAGAGCAGGGGCCAAATCCCTCATGCAGCCTGGACTACCTCTTTCTCTTCCAACTGTAAAATACGCCTCGCTCTTGCTCTGCACGTCGTGCTAAGACATGGGTTTCCTCCTCCGTTCTTGTTACTAACTGCTGACAGGTGGTGGCAGTGACAGCAACAACGGCAAGGAAGGCAGCTGTTGGCCATTCAAGGGAGAGTGGGTCAGGTCTCCGGGCAAAGCCACAGTAGGAGGGTGGGCTGTGAAAGACCTAGGGAGCGGGGTTCTTATTAGAGGAAGCTCCTCGCGCAAGGGTCTCAAATCCCATTAACAGCCAACACTCAAAGGTTCCAAAACAGCTGGGCTTAAGTTTATTATTTGTGTGTGTGTGTGTGTGTGTGTGTGTGTGTGTGTGTGTGTTTTATTGGGGATTGAACCCAAAAGCATCCTACCTTTGACTACAATCCCAGATTTTATTTCTTACTTGGAAACAGGGTTCACTAGGTTGATGAGAGTCTCACTACTTGCTGAGGCTGTCCTTGAACCTGCGATCCTCTTATCTCAGCCTCCCAAGTACTGGGATTACAAACATGTGCCAACACGCCCAGCTTATTATTATTATTATTATTATTATTATTATTATTATTATTATTATTATTATTTGTGTGTGTGTGTGTGTAGAACTGGAGGTTAAACCCACAGACATTCTACCTTCGAGCTACTCCCCAGCCCCATTTATATCTTATTTGGAAACAAGGTCTCGCTAGGTTGATGAGTCTCACTACTTGCTGAGGCTGTCCTGGAACCTGCAATCCTCCTGTCTCAGCCTCCCAAGTACAAGTGTGTGCCACCATGCCTGGCATAAGTTCATAAGTTTACTATGAACTACGTGAACGGATGCCTCTGGCTGTTTGGAGGAGGCTTTGCAAGAGGTGCAGGTCAGCTGGATCTTCCTGCAGAGGAGGAACCGTAGGAAGAACACCCAGCAGAGGGGAGTCAGCGCCAGGACTCCTGGCTATCCAGGGACAGGGAGTCCTGCAATATGGCAGAAGGAGCGGGGCCTCTGAGGAGAGATGAAGGAAACAAGGCTTTCTTGAAAGGATCAGGGGGAAAGGAAGGAGGAGATGCAAGGAGCACAGATCAAAGAGATTAAGAGATACGTTAATGAAATGCCACAGAGGGCGGCCTCGGGATTCTAATTTGAACATACCACTTCGAATTCTTTGCTAAAAGATCAGATACATTCTAACACTAATTGGATTTCGGATGATTAGGAATTAGGGTTAATTTCTTTTTAGGTGTTATAATTGTTTTAGAGAGAGAGAGAATGTGTGTGTGTGTGTGTGTGTGTGTGTGTGTGTGTGTGTGTGTGTAATCCCAGTATTTGGGAGGCTGAGACAGGAGGACCCTATGTTCGAGGACGGCCTCAGCAATTTAGCAAGACTTTCAGCAACCTAGTAAGACCGTTTCAAAATAAGAAATTAAAAAAATCAGGCTGGAGGTATAGCTTGGAGGTAGAATGCCTCTGGGTTCAATCCCTAGTGCCAAAAAAAAAAAAAGTCCTTATGTAGCCAAGCTTGGTGGCACAAGCCTGTAATCCCAGTACTTGGGAGGCTGAGACAGGAGGATGACAGGTTTGAGGACAGCCTCAGCAAGTTACCAAGACTCTTCGCAACCTAGTAAGGCCTTGTTTCAAAATAAAGAATAAAATAGGACCGGGAGTATAGCTTGGAGGTAGAATGTCCCTGGGTTCAATCCCCAGTACCAAAAAAAAAAAAAAAAAAAAAAGAATCCTTATGCATTGGAGATATATTCTAATACAATAATAAAATGCCTGATATTTAATTTTTTTTTTTTAATTTTGCGGTACTAAGGGTTGAACCCAGGGGCATTCTACCTCCGAGCTACACCCCCAGCCCTGTTTTTTATTCCTTATTTTGAAACAGGGTCTCACTAAGTTGTGGAGGGCCTATGTAGCTGAGGCTGGCTACAAAGCCAAGATCCTCCTGTCTCAGCCTCCCAAGTACTGGGATTACAAGAGTGCACCACCACACCTGGCTTTGGGATATACTTTAAAGTAAAGCAGAGCCCACATAGGATGAAAGGAGATGAGTCACATGTCACGTGTGGAGTCCAGTAACTGTTTAATTCACATTGTATATCCCTGTGACGGCCACATGGTACATTACAGTCCACTACACTACACCACTGAAATCTTCCATAATTAAAAGGGAGAGACTGCCAGTCATGATGGTGCACACCTGCGATCCCAGTACTTGGGAGGCTGAGATGGAAGGATCACAGGTTTGAGGCCAACCTCAACAACTTAGTGAGACGCTCCGCAACTTAGCAAGACTTTGTTTCAAAATAAAAAGGGAATGGGGTGCAACTCACAGGTAGAACAACCCTAGCTTCAATTCCTAGTGCCATACACACACAAAGTGAGAGACGTCTTATAAGCCCCTGCTAAAGGGTTAGGGCGGGGGGTTACTAGAATACCCTGGGTTTAAAACCTCAGTACAGACAGAGACTTTTTTGTTGTTATTTGTGTGGAAATCTGGTCCAAGTTAGTTTAACCTATGGAAAATTGTTCTTTTTCTCCATAGATTTCTGGGCAGCAAGAATTTCTGCTGTAGAAGAGGGCTGCTTCAAAGACCCCTAAGGCATCAAAAAGAGTCACGTGCCTTGTGCTTGGTCCAACGGGCTCTGCTCAGAAATGCCTACTGGCTCCCCCGCTGCCTTCAGAACCAAGTGCGGGCTCCTTGGCTAGTATTCCATACCCCTCATTCCACTCGGCCTGGAATTCCTTCTCTGCCGGCAGGAACCCTCTGCTCCAGCCAGGTGGGGTGAAGGAAAAGTAAAGAAACTTGGACCTTGGCTCACTCAGCGTCTGGCTTCAAGTCATGTAGCTTTGGAGGCCGAACTCAGGGGTGATCTACCTCTGAGCCACATCCCAGCCCTATTTTATTTTTTGAAACATGGTCTTGCTAAGTGGCTGAGGGTCTCATAACATTGCTGAAGAATGGCCTCAGACCTGCCATCCTCCCATCTCAGCCTCCCTAGTACTGGGATTTCAAGCATGTGTCACTGTGCCTGGCTCACTGAACTTCTCTGAGCCTCAGTTTCCCCATGTGTAAACACACAGGATCATCTACTTTACAGTGTTGAAAACCTGTGGGACCACAGATAGGAATCTCTGGCACCGTCCCACACAGTCCCAACAGGCCGGGGGAGACGGCTCTGCTCAGTTTCTGACTTCTACTCCTCGTATGCATCCCCATCCTGTGTCCACACCAACTGCGATGGCTCAGGGACGTCCTCTTTCCCTGTCACCAGCCCTGGTCCTGGCCACCCTGAAGGAACCAGAGAGTGGAATTCCATCTTCCCTCCTGGATTCCTCCCCTGGTGCTGCTATTCCTTAGGGATCACTGTCTCCTTTGGAGTCTTGACACACGGAATTCTGGCCAGTGGCCAATCCCCCTTGCAGCCTTCCTGGTCTATTTTAATTATCGCTCATGTTCGCTACCACAGTTTTGTAACCTCTTCATATCTATCAATTACATTTCCCTCCATCTTGGAAATATCGCTGTGACAACATGAGCTGGTATCCAATGCTTGGCAAGACCTGGTCTTGAAAACTGGGATGGGGTGTGTTGGAGAGCTGACATTCATCCCTGTCCGGATCAGGAGGCTAGCCTTCCTAATTTCTGGTAGTCACTCAACCCTGTGATGATACAGACAATTTGAGGTCACCTGACAGAAAGAAGCAGAAAAAAAACCTTAGCTTGTCTGGGGACTGCCGCCCCAGAACTATGGAAATGAATGGATGAGAGATAAAGGTAGAGCCGGGCATGGTGGTGCGCACGTGTAATCCTAGTACGTAGGAGGCTGAGATGGGAAGATCACAAGTTTGCAGCCAGTCCCAGCAACTTAGCAAGACCTACAGCAACTTAGTGAGATCCGGTTTCCAAATAAAACATAAAAAAGGGTTAGGGGTATAGCTCAGCAGTAGAATGCCCCTGGGTTCAATCCCTAGTACTAAAAATAAGAAAGATAAAGGTATGTGGTAGAGGGGGAGCCAGGTGGCAAGTGGAAGAAAATACACAGAGTTGTGTATATGTTATTGTTTTGGGTTTGGTTTTGATACTGAGGATTGAATCCAGGAGCATTCTACCTCTGAGCTACAGCCCTTTTTACTTTATTTCTGAAAAGGGGTCTTGCTAAAGTTGCTGAGAGCCTCGATAAATTGCTGAGGCTGGCCTTGAACCTGAGATCCTCTAGTCTCAGCCTCCCAGATACTGGGATTACAGGCGTGTGCTATCACGCCCGGCTACATTTTATGTCTGTAACACACCGTACCTCACTATATGTAAAATTGCAATGCACTAATTAAATAAATAAGTATAAATTTAAAAATAAAAAGATAAAGGTACTATGGACATAATAAAGAAACAGAAGGGAGGCTCAAGACCCCAAGTTCCCTGGCAGGCTGCCCCCATCACCTGTGAGAAACAGTCGAAGGACACACAAACAAAAGAAAGCATGAAATCCTGATTATTTTTATTTTCAGTAGTAAAATAGTTTGGGGTTTCTTTCTGATTATTGCTGCTGTTGTTTTGTTTTTGTCTTTTTGTGGTACTGGGGATTGAACCCAGAGGCATTCTACTTCCGAGCTACATCCCCAGCCCTATTTTTTACTAAGCTGCAGAGGGCCTCACTAAGTAGCCGAGGCTGGCTGCAAATGCGGATCCTCCAGCCTCAGCCTCCCAAAGTACTAGGACAGCGTGCCACCAGGCCCGGCAGTCTAGGTTTTTTTGTTTTTGTTTTTTTGTGGCACTAGGACTAAACCCAGGTGCATTATACCTCTGAGCTATACCCCCAACCCTATTTTTTTATTCTTTATTTGGAAACAGGGTCTCACTAGGTTGTAGAGGGCCTCGCTAAGTAGCTGATGCTGGCCTCGAACCTGCAAACCTCCTGTCTCAGCCTCCCAAGTCCTGGGATTACAAGCCTGCGCCACCATGCCTGGCTAGTGAAAGAATTTTAAAAGAGCAAAGGCTCCATAGAAATGGCGTGCTGTGGTGCGCCCCCCCCCCCACGCCCCCAATGAAGGGAGCCAATCCTCGCTGCCCAGGGACAAACACCTGACATAGGAGAGAACAAGCGCCAGTGTCTAGACGGATGACAAGGATACCGCACAGACGGGCCATCATGGACGTCCCGTACACTGGGTGGATCACAGGTGGCCGCTGACACCCCAGCTCAGCAAGCCAATTGCAGGGGAGGGCAGAAATCAGGAGCCACAGGAAGGAAGCGTGGTGCAGAGAAGAAGCAGGAACCCATCTCCACAGAAAGGCAGGGATGAGCGCCCATGTGGCCACAGAGGGACGGGAGAGGAGTTCCAGTCGCCATGGACCCGAGACGTGCTTTGCTCTCGGTCACTGGTCTGCTGGACTCCTATGTCCTTGGAACAAAGGATCTTGACTCTAAGCCAACCAGGGTGGTTTTCTCTTCCTTGCATCCCAGTATGCCCAGACTACGGCATTCTCTGTTAAGCTAAACTAAAAAACGTTCCACCAAGAGGTCCCTCTTATAATCTATTCCAAAGGACAGCAACTACTTTTGTCTGATTTATTACTGAGGTAAGCCCTTCCTCTGGAGGGGGTGGGGCTGCGATCTCTTTTAAAGCTAGACAGCTCTTACACTGGCGGGGCCAGCATGTGCAGCCCTATACGATGTGTCTGGTTTGGTCAGCTTATCCATTCCCTGAAAGCAAGAGCCACCACATCAGTAACTCTGTTGCTAAGGCAACTGCTTACTTTCCATATCAACTGCAAACTCGTTGCTATGGAGACACATATACAAGAAAAATTCCTCTCTCCAGCCAGGGACCAGATGGCAGGGGACGCGCAGAAGTCATGGGGTAGGGGTCTTTGCTACATGGGATGCTCTCTGGAGGGCGGGTCTCTCATCCCCTCAGAAACGCAACTGTCCTGAACACATTTTGAAGCCGCATCCTCATTTATAAAAAGCAAAGAACTGAGACAGAGGTCTAACTTCACTGCCTTTCTGATGGAGAGGTAATCCAGAAATCCTCTTTAGTTTCTACCACCTATGTGCTAATGTGTCCCAGATTTATACCTCTACCCGAATGTCTCTACTGAGCTTAAAACTCATATATCAGACTTTCCACCTGATGGCTCCACTTGGATGTTCAAACACCATCTCAAATGTAACCTGGTAGAGAGAGGATTTTTACTCTCTCATTCCACCTCCCAAACTGTATTTGTCCACACACCTTCACCCCGTGACCTCTGATCCTGGACCAAGCCAGCCTAATTTCCGGGATCTCTCATCTGCGCCACTGAAACGCAGGCTAGAAAGACACTTCACCCTCAGGTCCCTTTAAATATCATCCTCCCAGTCAAACCATGGCCACTTCAGGGCCTTTGTACTTGCTGTCCTGTCTGCCCAGGGCTTTGCATGGCTATATCCCTGCTTTTATTCAAGGTAGGGCCCGATCTATTCCTCTGAGAAGACTCCCACACTCCTTCCCACCCCTTACTAGCACATTATCCTGTTTAATTTTTTCTTTCTTTGTAGTACTGGGGATTAAACTCGGGAGCATTCTACCTCCAATCTATACCCCAGTCCTTTTTTTTATTTTTATTTTGAAACAGGGTCTCGCCACGTTGCTGAGGCTGGCCTCGAACCTATGATCCTCCCTTCTCAGCCACCTAAGTACTGGGATGACACACGTGTGCCACCACGCCCAGTTTATCCTGCCTGATTTTCTTCACTGTGTATTCCGATCTGATACATTACTTGTCCCGTTCATGAATGGACCTACCATTTAACATGTGACTCCTCACCCACCCTCACCCCACTGAGTATTCCAGGAGATCATCCAGCGACCTATGACAGCTCACCAGTTTACCTCCAGCACCCAGAGCAGGGCCCGGCACTCCAGGAACATGCAGAGCATGAATGGACCACCGCCAGGATGGCTGAGGCCCCGGGTTCATTCTCTAGGACCACAGATAGATGACTGATTGATAGATAGATAGATAGATAGATAGATAAAATAAATAATAAAATGACTGGGTTTACTTTTGTGTGTGTGTGTGCGCGCACGCACGCGTGCAAATGCAGAGTCTCTCTCTCTCTCTCTCTCTCTCTCTCTCTCTCTATATATATATATATATATATATATATACATATATATATATTTTTTTTGCGGTACTACGGATGGAACCCAGGGGCATTCTACTTCCAAACTACACCCCCAGTCCTATTTTTTATTCTTTATTTTGAAACAGGGTCTCACTAAGTTGCGGAGGGCCTCACTAAGTAGCTAAGGCTGGCCGCGAACCTGGATCCTCCTGACTCAGCCTCCCAAGTACCGAGATTACAAGCGTGCACCACCACGCCCGGCTTCTATATTTTTACCCTGCAAACTTTCGTACCATGCAAGGCCTCAGAAGTGAGGCTGGAAACGCCAGTCCTCGCTCTAGCTGGCAGCATCAATGGAAGACCGGAAGCCCTGGGCAGGCACCTCAGAACTCAGGGTTGCTCAGGGGGACTCCTGCCCCAGCTCTGCATACGGCCGGCCGGACCGACTCCGGGAGTCTCTGGATTTTTTCCTCCTCCACTCTAAGCCATGATCGGAGTCGGCGCTGCTGTGACTCGGCCTTTCCTTCTAAAAACAAAGTGCATGCAAATGCGCTGCCAGCTGGGTGTTTTCTGTCTAATGGCATTAGTGAAATCACTTATCAGTGCTGTCCCCAGAGGAGGACAGTCACGGCCTGCAAGGAGGCACTTCATAGGGCTCCAATAAACGCAAGGAAGCACTGGACAGGACCCCAGGGGGCCCAGAGGAGATCCCCCGCCACACAGGCTGTGAGCACAAAGGCAGAGACGGAGGGACAACCTGAGAGCGTCCCTCCCCGGGAGAAGCGGCGGCCGCTCTGCCTGCGTGTACTGCCTCCTACTGAGCTCGCACGCAAAGGTACTCAAGTGAGCCGCACACGAAATCAAAGACTTCAATCTGTTCTTAGAACCGTCTGTAATCTTACATAGCAAACCATCAAGTTATTATGAAAAGAGCAACTTTAGACACTGCTCTCTATCGTCAGCCATGTATTTCCCTGCCTTTCTTCTTATCATGTTCGCCACAGATTGCATCTGTACCTCCATCAAGCTATTGCTTTTGAAGATATTAAATGCAATTTAACCAGAATATCTTGAAGCAAAATTGCTGGTTAACTGGAATGTTCAAAAAAAATAAAATGGGTCAGCATCTCTGCTTTCCTTAAGTTACTAGAGCAATTTAAAGTTTTCCACTCCACATCCTCCTCCTTCCAACAAGTCCCGGTGCTTGTTTATATAACCTCCCAAGCACCATCTCTTCCCTTCCTCTCCTCTGATACTGTACCAACACATTCCCTGGGTCCAGCAACACTAGACCATTGTAGCAGAAAAGCCTGTGCTTATTTAATAACAGAACTCACATTTTATTTGGGGTTGCAATGGGGCCTGGTTAAAAGACTACATTTCCCAGCCTTCCTAAGAGAGAACATAGGACCAGGCTGTAGCCAATGAAATGAAAGCAGAGTGTTGGGTTTCTGGGAAAGGACCTTAAAATTGCTAACTGGGCAGGACCCCTTTCTGTCTCTCCCAGCATGCCCCTCGTGACTCCTCACATGAGAACATGGCAGCGGATGCCATCCGGGGCCGTCACAAGACTTAGGAAGCCAGCTACGCACCAAAAATAGGAAAGCAGAAAGACAGACAACTATGGATCTCTGCTCAATGCCTCCAGACCTACTCACGTGACAAAGAAATACACTTCTAGTTCGTTTAAATCACTATTAATTTGGCCAGGCATGGTGGTGCACGCCTGTAATCCCAGTACTTGGGAGGCTGAGACAGGAAGATCACAGGTTTGAGGAGAGCCTCAGCAAGGTACCAAGACTCTCAGCAACCTAATGAAACCCTGTTTCAAAACAAAACAAAAAGGGCCGGGGGTGTAGCTCAGAGGTTTCAAAACAGAAAATAAAATAGAGCTGGGGGTATAGCTCGGAGGTAGAATGTCCCAGGGTTCAATCTCCAGTACCATTAAAAAAAAAAAATCACTATTATTTGGATTTACTATGATAAAAGTCAAGCCTCATCCTAACTATTCCATTCTTGGAGGCCTTTTGCTCATTCCTATACCAAAGAATGCTTTGTTAAACTATTTACTCAAGTGCTTCCCTCTATAAAGAGTATTCTAAACCTGTCCATTGGGCTGGTACTGTAGCTTAGTAGCAGAGTACTTGCCTAGCATGCACAAGGCCGTGGGTTCAATCTCCAGCACTACAGTTAAAAAAAAAAAATGCCTATCTATCTCTGTTTTATCTCAGCTCCAAAGGCCCCTCCTCACGAAAGGAAAGCCTCCTCCCCCACATCAACGATAGCGATTACTCACTGATCAGGCACACCTCAGGTCCTCAGGACAGCTTCTTGTTTATTCATTTTTATTTTCTACTGTTTCCCGTTTCCTTGGAATATACACACCTACAGCAAGAATCAAATCTCACTTTTTTCTTTCGCCTTGAACATCACCAAATAATCCCACCGAAGAAACTAATGTGCAGAGGACCCTTGAAGTCCCCTAAATGACAGGTAAGAGGGGACTGAGGGTCTTCTAACAGGAAGGCATTGCGAGGACCACCCTGAGAAGATGCCAGTCTGGAAAACTTGAGGCCAGTGCAGAAGCATCAGATATGGCCGAGGCATCGATCCGTATGGGGCTGGCGAGAGAGTCACGGAGAGAAGCAGCAGATAAGTTCAAAGTGATGAAGCCAGACTCTGTCAATAAAAGACCTGCCTAATAACAAGGTGGCGTCAAAAGGAAGCTATACTGGCTTTTAAAATATCTGGATGCAGCTTCTGTTGCAAGTGCAAAAAAAAAAAAAAAAATAGTCTACTGAAAGGGTGGTGAAATTCTCTATAAAATGGAAAACTTCCCGTCGTCTTGCCAAAGCTTAAGAGCATTAAGATGACCCAATGCTCCATGAAAGAGGACAGAGTGAAGGCTGGGATGCGGCTCAGTGGTAGAGGGCTTGGCACAGCAATAACACAAGCCCAGATTCACTCACTCAGGGCTTTTTTGTGCAGTACTGGGGATGGAACCCAGGGGCCTTCTACCTCTGAGCTATACCTCCAGCCCTATTTATTTATTTATTTATTTATTTATTTATTTATTTATTTATTTATTTTGAAACAGGGTCTCACTAAGTTGCAGAGGGCCTCACTATGTAGCTGAGATTGGCCATGAATCTGTGATCCTCCTGTCTCAGCCTCCCAAGTACTGGGATTACAAGCATGCACCACCACGCTCAGGACTTCTTTGGAAAGAAGCAAAACAGAAGGGCTGGTGGCACATACCCATAATACCAGTACTTGAGAGGCTGTAACACGAGGATCGAAGGTTCAAGGCCAGGACTCACCACTTAGGGAGACTCTCAGCAACCTAGCAAGCCCCTGTTTCAAAATGAAAAATTTAAAAAGGGCTGGGGGTGTAGCTTGGAGGTACAATGCACCTTGATGCAATCTGGGAGGAGGACGAGGGAGGAGGGGGAGAAGGAAGAGAAGGCAGCACTCACGACTTTCAACCAGGAAGTTAGTGTGCCAGCTTCCTATATTATTATAGCTAATGCAATTTCAAAAGGGAAATCCCAACACCTCCTCAGCTCCATACAGAAAACAATGAACTGGGTAGCTATCCAGGCAGTACACTGATGAAGAGGCATCTGAGCCAGGCGTGGTGGCACATGTCTGTAATCCCAGTATTTGGGAGGCTGAGAAAGGAGGATTACAAGTTCAAGACCAGCTTCAGCAACTTAGGGAGACTCTTAGCAACGTAGCAAGCCCCTGATTCAAAACAAACAAAAAAAGCCAGGCATGATGGCACACATTTGTAATTCCAATACTTGGGAGGCTAAGACAGGAGGATCGCAGGTTTGTGGGCAGGCTCAACTCAGTGAGGTCCTCCACAACTTAGCCAGACCCTGTTTCAAAATAAAGAGTAAAAAATAGGGCTCAAGGTATAGCTTGAAGGTAGAATGCCCCTGGGCTCAATCCCCAGTACCACAAATAATATAAATAAATAAATAGATAAATAAATAAATAAGGGCAGGGGAGGGTCTATCTCAAAGTCAGAATGCCTCTGGGTTCAATCTCCCCTAAGCACAAAATGGGAGGTGGGGGGGTGGATTTGATAGACTTGAGGGAACACAATGGTTTTCCGCAATTCCAGGAGATATTGACACATATATTAATGGTGCCTCTGGGTCCAGAAAACCAAGTTTCCCAGAAGTTGTGTAAGGACCCTCGTGCAGGTCACCAGGGTCTTCCTGGGAAGTCACTGAGGGGACTGGAAGAACAGTGTGTTCACACATCACCAGAAAAGCAATGAGCTAGAGATGGGAGGCAGATAATACAACAGAGACAGCGCACTGAAGGGCTTTGGCTGGAGAAGTTCTGCTAGACAGCAGATGCCTCTTCACGTGGAGTTCCCTGGACCAGGGGCCTTACAGGCGGTGGGCACCATACAATTAATTTTTGTATTCTTTTAGCATTAACTCTAGTGGGGACTTTTAAAAAAAATGTACTGTAGCGCCGGGCATGGTGGCGCACTCTTGCAATCCCAGTACTTGGGAGGCTGAGGCAGGAAGGTCACAGGTTTGAGGCCAGCCTCCGTTAATTTAGCAAGATCCTCAGCCCCTTTAGCAAGACCCTGTTTCAAAATAAAAAGGGCTGCGAGTGAAGCAGCCCGGAGGTAGAATGACCCTAGGTTCAATCCCCAGTACCAAAAAAATAAATAAAAAGGACATTGAATGAATAAATGAGCATACAGGAGGCAGCTGGCAAGAGCAAGACAAGAGAAATGTGCGCCAGCCTGGGCATCGGGAGCCGAGAGGGATCAGGGCGAAGCAGAGTCGGGAAGGAGCGGATGGACGGAGTGGGCCAGGAAACACAGCCGAAAAAAGTGCAACGATTTCTCGGGGTCACAGAGGATGCTGGCCTGAAAAGCTTCCTATTCCGGGGCCTGTGACATAGGGGTCTATTTACTTCAGGTCCTGCGGGGACCCTGGTGAAGGCTCAACCTTCTGAGGCGACACAGCCTGCAGCACAGATGGCAGAAGGCAGCGCTCGCCTGGCACTGGGCGCTAGCCAGAAAGAGGCGACTTCCTACCGAGCAGCTTCTGACCCTGCACGTGGCGCAGAAGGACAGCGAAGAGCAGGGCTGTCACTGGCCCCAGGGCCGAAGAAGCACCACCCCCCGACGTCACCCTGATTCCGAGGAGCTGACCCATCAGGGCCAGACTGCACGGTCCCCCAAAGAGCACTGCTTATCTGAAAACAAATCAGCAGGCTTCCTCCTAAGATGACTGCAGTTAGGTGCTAGTGTGTGGGGTGGGGTGTTGGGGGGGTACTGAAACACTTTGGATTCCAAGAGGAAGAAATGAGAGGTCACTGTGCTTGTGGGGGGTGCTATCATGAGGTGCTCCCTCATTTTCCAAACTGCCTTGGAACTCCAGACGTGGCGGCAGGCGCCTGTGTTCCCAGCGATTCAGAAGGCTGAGACAGGAGAATTCCGAGTTGGAGGCCCACCTGGGCAACTTAGCAAGACCCTGGTCTCAAAAGAAAATTTTAAAAAGGGCTGAGGATAGCTGGACATGGTGCCGTACACTTGCAATCTCATTGCTGGAGAGGCTGAGACAGGAGGATCCCAGGTTTGCCACCAGCCTCAGCAACTTAGGTCAAGCACAACTTAGCGAGACCCTGTTTCAGAATAAAATATAAATAGATAAAATAGAGCTGGGAGTGTAGCTCAGAGGTAGAATGTTCGTGGGTTCAATCCCTAGTACCACACACTCA
Organism: Graphiurus murinus; assembly: GCA_004027655.1. Classification (NCBI taxonomy): domain Eukaryota; kingdom Metazoa; phylum Chordata; class Mammalia; order Rodentia; family Gliridae; genus Graphiurus; species Graphiurus murinus. Next base: position 36,780 of record PVLC010004471.1, read on the forward strand.
AAAAAAAAGGGCTGAGGGTGTAGGTCAGCGGTAGAGCATTTGCCAAGTATGTATGAGGCCCTGGGTTCAATCCCCAGTACAAAAAAAAAATCTAAAATTAAGCAAGTAAAATCTTGGGATCTTCTCCCTAGAAAAATACAATATGCACCATGGTATGACATTATTACCACTGATCTCTGATAGTTGGTCAACAGAGCCTCTGGCCCTAGCAAGCTGGACATCGTGGAACAGCACCTGTAATTCCAGTACATGGAAGGCTGAGACAGGAGGATCACAGGTTTGAGACCAGCTTCAACAGCTTAGCAAGACCCTCAATAGTTTAGCAAGACCCTGTCTCAAAATAAAAAATAAAAAGGGCTGGGGTGTGGCTTGTAAGTAGAACCCCCTGATTCAATCCCCAGTACAAAGAAGAGAAGAGGAGAGGAGAGGAGAGGAGAGGAGAGGAGAGGAGAGGAGAGGAGAAGCAAAGCCCTGAGCAATGGCCAACTCCTGTTTCTGTAGATGAGAAAACTGAGACCCCAAGGTAGACGGGAAACTCCAGTATCGAAACCAGTCCTCTTTCCATCCAAGTTGCCTGTGTTTATTCACTAAAATTGTATTCAAAGCACTCAGCCCTGGCTATAATAAACAAACTTTTGTACAGTGCTTCCTTTACGAACCTTCTGATGACAATCATGTTTTTTGTTAACGTGGCAAGGAGGGAAGTAAAGAAAAAGCACAGAAATAGCAATGCGCAGACCTGAGCCACTAAAATCCAGTCTATAAAAAAATAACTGCACCGTACTTCTCATTTACAAATAGCCAGAGAGGTTGGGACATGCTAACCTGCCAGTAATCAGTAAGACTTGCATTTAGGACGTAAAAAGCATAATCCCCGCCTTTAGAACTTGACCTTGATTGATTGGAGCAAAGTTCATCCTCAGGTGAAACCTTGCACTGAGTGGTAGGAACTTGGCGTGGGGAACAGCTAACCCCACGTGAACCGTGTCGTCCCCAGCATCCCAAGCTGGGGTCAATCAGGCTTCAGGACTGATGTGAGATTATCTGTACATACTGTTCTCCGGGAAGAGGGACCCAGAATTTGCATGTGATCTAGACTCAAGGAGGCAAACAGAATGCAGGGGGTGCCGAGGGCCACCAGGATCCCGGCACCTTTAATAAGAAGGACAAGAAAAAGGAGCGCTGTAGATTAAAAAAAAAAAAAAAAAACCCTTAGGGAACAGCATAAGGGAAACTCCTAATCCATGTTTGGGTCCTAATTCAAACATGCATTTTATTTATTTTATTTTATTTTTTTGTGGTACTGGGGGTTGAACTCAGGAGCATTCTACCTCCGAGCTATACCCCCAGCCCTGTTTTTTATTCTTTATTTTGAAACCGAGTCTCACTAAGTTGCGGAGTGCCTCACTAGGTAGCTGAGGCTGGCCACGAACCCCTATCCTCCGGTCTCAGCCTCCCGAATGCTGGGATTACAAGCGTGCGCCACCACGCCCGGCTCAAACATGCATTTTATAAACAATCAGGGAGAGCTGACTATGGGCTTGGGATTAGGTGGCCACCGGATAATTAGTAATTTTGCTAGGGAGACACTGGTCATGTGATTATGTAAGAAATTGCTAATGATTCCCACACATACCCCAGTTATGTTGAAATAAAATGATCTAAGATCTAGGATTTGCTTCAAAATACTTCAGCAGTAGCAACAACAGAGAAAGAATAAAGTGAACAAATCCTCACCAACTAGCCGGTACTTGGGAGGCTGAGACAGGAGGATCACAGGTTCAAGACCAGGCTCAGCATCTTAAGCCAGGCCCTGAACAACTTAGTGAGACTCTGTTTCCAAATAAATTTTTTGTTTAAAGAGCAGGGAATGTAGCTCAGAGGTAGAGTGTCCCTGGGTTCAATCCCTAGTGCCAAAGTAAATAAATAAATAGTCCTCACTGGAGGTGATCATGGAGGTGATGGGTGAAGATTCACTCTCTTCTCTCCATACCATTCTGTCCTTGTTTGAAAATTGCCCATAACTTAAAAAAATAAGGAGGAAATGCTATCTTTTGAAGTCCTTTACGGGATGAAACGGAAGCAAAGCTGTCCGTTTTCTCCAGACTTACTCACAAGAGAATGTTCTTGATGAAATCTCAGCCACTGGAAGGAACCCAGAGGGCACAAGATCCTCAGACCTGACTGCACAAGAAAAACACCTCGGAAGCGCATCTCAACTACCAATTTTCCCCAACCCACCTTCAAATCAAACTCTCCAGGGAGGAGCCTGGGAAAGAGTAATTGTTTTTAAGCGCCCTGGGAGACTCTGATGCAATCTAGTCGGTTCTGGCCCCAGCAACTCAGCCAAACAGTCTTCCAGTAGGGTGGGTGTTCCGAACCCTCGGGGACAAGGATCACAGGGATTCCGCCCGCACTCTCCCTCTTAAACCACTTAAAAAATAAAAAGGAAAGGTGGAGTGGCTAACTCGGCGCACGTAATTTGCAAGGCTTCATTTTCATCTAAAATACTGCTCACCAACATTTGGATGTATTTAAGTCATGTGTGTTGAGGTTGAGTCTCAAGAGGGGGAGCTAGGGCCAAGTAAAATTCCCTGGGAAAAAAAACAAGATTATTCCCTTTTATTCAACAGTAGAAAAACCCCAAGTGAATGGGCCAGGGCCACGGCCCTGGAAGTCCCAGGATGTATCTGCGCGTCCTTGGTTGTACCTGAGCAGACCTGGCACTTGTGCCCCTCAGCCCCACCAGCTGGCCCCAGGGTAACTCAAGAAAAGGAGAGAAACCCAGGCTTGTTCTCACGGCATGGCAAACGCTGGGAACAAACTCCCAGCCACAAAACTGACTGGCATTTGATCAGGAACATGTCGATACAGGTCAGCAGGGCTAGGAAGTCAGGGCTCAACATTTCGTAAGAGGCAACAATCTCAGTCCTCAAACACCACTCCCATTCAACAGATGATATCTCTGTGTATCCAGATTGACAACCGTCCTCCCCGGGAAAACAACTCCCAGAATGCAGTGTGGGTGGGGTGGGGTGGGGGTGCCGGGGTCCCCCAGGGGAGCTCTCACACCAACTGGCCACGCCCAGGGCTCCTTGATGAATACTCTTGGCCAGTGTCAGCTGCACACTTTGAGCAGGTCTTGTTTAACATTTCAGAGTGTGCATTTGCTAAATTGCTTTTATGGGCACCGGCATGATGTCAAACACAGAGACGCAAGCGTGCTGTAACTTGCAGCATGATTTACACCAAACGCAAAGCCCTGTTCATTGCTTTATCAGTGACTTGCAGCTCTGGGGGTCCTGACAGGCACTTTCTGTTGTATGTGCTAAGTCTGGAATTGCTTCCTCAGACCTTCCAGTCTTTCCACTTGGACCCGCCTCGACAGAAGCTTTTAAGATCACAGTCTGGTGATCTGGGAGCAGTGAATCTCTACTAAGTTTAGATCATAAAGCACTCAACAGAGCTGGTCTCCAAATGGCCAAGCTGAAAAATGGAGGGAAAAAGAGAGAAAGAAGTTAAGATACCAGGGGACAACAGAGGGCTTCCCTGACCTGGGCCTTCTCCACCAGCATCAAAAACGGCGCATTTTGATTCAACTGTTACAGCTACGAAAATATAAGAACCTGGGGAAGGAGGAGCCCAGAAGACTTATGGACATTCACACCTGCACACTCCGCCCGGGCAGCACCAGTATCCATGATCAAAGTCAAGCTCTCTGGTGGCCACATCCTTCCTCTTCCCAGGAGACACCGCTCTCAAACCCCCCTCCGCGCCCCCATCTGGAACATAGACTCTGGGCATTTGGAGACAAACATGTCTAGTCCAAGCCAGGAGAACTACAGTTCCACTTCCTTATTTGTATTTTTCCGTGTCAAAGACACACAGAAGCTGGGCATGGTGGCGCACACTTGTAATCCCAGTGCTTGGGAGGCTGAGACCAGAGGATCCGGGTTCGCGGCCAGCCTCAGCTACTTAGTGAGATCCTGTTTCAAAATAAAGAATAAAAAATAGGACTGGAGGTATAGCTCGGAGGAAGAATGCCCCTGGGTTCAATCCCCAGTACCACTACTGAAAAAAAAGACATATAGAAGCCGGGCATTGTGGTCCATACCTATAATCCCAGTACTTAGGAGGCTGAGACAGGAGGATCACAGGTTTGAGATCAGCCTCAGCAAAAAGGGCTGGGGGTGTAGTTCAGAAGTAGAATGTTCCTGAGTGCAATCCCTATCCACACCCCCCACACACACACACACATATAAAAGACACGTAGAATAGTCTCGAGGCTCAAGATTCTACTTGACACAGAAATATCCCTGGAGAGAAAGACATCAAGGACCCCAAACCTGCACAGCCGCAGCCCCACACAAGGACAGTCCCGTGTGTAAATATGAATTCAACAAACACCCAAAGCCTACCATCAGCTGCACAGTCGCAGCATTAGGGCTAAAAACAAGGCCAGGAAATACATTGCCATGAAAAACTTAGCAGAGGGAGCTTTGTCCAGAAATTTAACTGCAGCAGCATTACTTTGCAGCACCCCAAGCTGGATCAGTTTTGTTCTCCAGTTCTACCAACCCTACCCCTAGTGCACCTATTATATTCCTTTAAAGAAAAGAAAAACAAATGATTAAAACTGTCTTCTTTTAGCCAAACTTGACGTGCAAGCTAAGACTATACCGTCAAAACTCGACCTTTTTAAAGTCAGTCTGTGATGGGAACTGCACCCTCTGCCAATTTCTCATCCCCAGGGAGTTTCAAAGTTGCCAAACACTTACACATACTCCAGATTTCATAAATGTTAACTGATAGCTAGGCACGGTGAAAAACGCCTGTAATCCCAGTGCTTGGGAGACCAGAAGATCGAAAGTTCGAGACTAGCCTTAGCAACTTAGACTCTCAGTAACCTAGGGACAGACTGTTTCAAAACAAAAATAGGAGCCAGGCGTGGTGGCGCACGCTTGTAATACCAACATTTGGGAGGCTGAGACTGGAGGATCTGGGTTCACAGTCAGCCTCAGCTACCTAGTGGGGCATTCCACAACTTAGTGAGACCCTGTTTCAAAGTAAAGAATAAAAATTAGGGATGGGGGTGTAGCTTGGAGTAGAATGCCCCTGAGTTCAATCCCCAGTACCGCAAAAAAAAAAAAAAAAAAAAAAACCCAAAATACAGAATAAAAAATAGGACTGGAGGTGTAGCTCAGGGGTAGAATGCCCCTGGGTTCAATCTCCAGTATTGCAATAATTTAAAAAATAATAAAAAATAAAATAAAAAGACCTAAGGATATAGCTCAGGTAGATCACTCCTGGGTTTCATCCCCAGTACCAAAGACACACAAATTAGCACAAGTATCCTCCAAAGCCCATTATTGTCCATTTATTCTAGAACCCGAGAGAGTTTACCTTTCTCCAAGTTAAGAGTCAGAAAGAAAAGAAATGCCATTCTTTTCTAGACTTTGGTGGCAATTTTCCAGGAGACAGATACCTTGTGGTTAATGGCTGCCCTTGCCTTTGAACGCTAGTGACCCCCATCCTCATGCAGGGATGATACCGAAGACCAATCAGGTCTATAAACCATGGCCGTACGACTCTGGGAAACGCAGTGGGTATCCCTCAACAAAGCACAAACACTTGCAAAAGTACACAACCAATATGCTTAAAGAAAAGGAAGCTCTTCACAACTACCTAAATAAACCAAATAAAAATCAAATCCATTGATTACCGCTTCTTCAGTGTGGTGGCTATAAATGCATTTTTTAATGCAGAAACATATTTAATTAAAAAAAAAAAAAAACTTCAGTTCCTGACCCAGGAGGCTTACCTGACTCCTCTCTTTGTCCACTTTCTTAAAACACTTATTCAATGACAAATTATGTCTCACTGAGTTTTTCCACCCAGTTGGCGCGTTCGCGAAATACGGAAAATGTTCCAAGATCCAGTTGTAGATCTCCTTCACTGGCAGGCGCTTGGTTGGAGAGTCCTCGATGGCCATAAATATGAGGCAGCTAAAGGAGTAGGGGGGCTTGCAGTTGGGGTTCTGCCTGGCATCGTAGGGCATGTCCGAGTGGGCGGGGGACGGAGGGGTGTCATCGTCCAGGTCCTGGACGGGGCTGACACTCCTGAGCACCGACTCCCCAAAGCTCTTCAGCAAGTTCTTGCTCTCGTGTAGCCAGTTCAGGTTGGTCAGCTCCTCATCTTCCATGGTCCCCTCTTCTAATCTGATGTCAGGCAGAGAAAAGTCGAGGTCATCGTCTTCCTGGAGGGCCTTGGAGAAACCACTGCCCCGGTAACACTGACTCAGCCCACTGGACACGCTGATTCCTGAGCTTTCTGGCTTCTTACTGGCAGGCATGACTGGACCCATTTACGTGAAGGCTCCTGGGAAAGACAGGGGGAACACAGGATGAGCTGGTGACACTCGCACACAAGTGGCTTGGACCCCACTGCTCTCCCTCTCCCCAGAGACTCCATGGTGACTCCCGCACCAAGCCAGGCAAACCCACCATCCCACCCAACAGAGATACGCTAAGAAAAATCAGCCGTGCATGGTGGCACGCACCAGGAATCCCAGTACTTGGGAGGCTGAAACAGGAGGATTGCAGGTTCAAGACTAGCCTCAGCAAATCAGAGAGGCCCTCTGCAACGTAGTGAGAACTGTTTCAAAATAAAATAGGGCTGGGGCGTGTAAGCTCAGAGGTAGAATGCCCCTGTTCAATCCGCAGCACTACGGGAGGAAGGGAGGAAGGAAGTTAGTTAGTTCACCACTTTTATAGCATGGTGACCTAATGTCCCTTAACTAAAGTGTGACAGAAAATACAGTAATTTAACATGTAAATAAATACACCATAAAAAGGAGACATTTGCAGCCGGGCATGGTGGCGCACGCTTGTAATCCCAGCATTCGGGAGGCTGAGACCGGAGGATCCGGGTTCGAGGCCAGCCTCAGCTACCTAGTGAGGCCCTCCGAAACTTAGTGAGACTCGGTTTCAAAATAAAGAATAAAAAATAGGGCTGGGGGTGTAGCTCGGAGGTAGAATGCCCCTGAGTTCAATCCCCAGTACGCAAAAAAAAAAAAAAAAGAAAAAAAAAAAAAGGAGACATTTGCCAATGCCTTCTCCAAGATTTATGAAAACTCTCACCATACCTGGGGAGCGGGGGGAATCAATGACCTCCTGGTGCCTCGGTTTCTCCATAATATCTAACATGTAAAATTCTTTCAAGCTTCATGATGGATACTACAAATTAAGTGGATGCACAAACTCCTGTGGCTTTGCGTTACCAAAGTCTCACTGTTTATCTTTCTCCAAAAAAGAAACTGCCAGGCATGGTGGCATATACCTGTAATCCCAGTATTTGGGATTAAAAAAAAAAAAAAAAAAAAAAAGGTTTTTTTAAGGGCTGAGGGCATTGCTTGGAGGTAGAATATCCATTGGTTCAATTGTACCACAGAATAAATTAATAAAGTAATTAATTAAAAAGAATCTACCAGCCGGGCGTGGTGGCGCATGCTTGTAATCCCAGCATTCGGGAGGCTGAGACCGGAGGATCCTGGTTCTCGGCCAGCCTCAGCTACCTAGTGAGGCACTCCGCAACTTAGTGAGACTTGGTTTCAAAATAAAGAATAAAAAATAGGGCTGGGGGTGTAGCTCGGAGGTAGAATGCCCCTGAGTTCAATCCCTAGTACCACAAAAAAAAAGAATCTACCAAGCCGGGCATGGTGGTGCACACTTGTAATCCAGTACTTGGGAGGCTGAGACCGGAGGATCCGGGTTCGAGGCCAGCCTCAGTGACTTCCTGAGGCTCTCTGCAACTTAGTGAGACCCTGTTTCAAAATAAAGAATAAAAAATAGGACTAGGGGTATAGCCTGAAGATAGAATGCCCCTGGGTTCCATCCCCAGTACCACAAAAAAAAAGAATCTACCAGCCAAGCATGGTGGTGCACGCTTGTAATCGCAGTACTTGGGTGGCTGAGACCGGAGAATCCGGGTTCCCAGCCAGCCCCAGCTACTTAGTGAGGCCCTTTGCAACTTAGTGAGACCTGGTTTCAAAATAAAAGAATAAAATTAGGACTGGGAGTGTAGCTCAGAGGTAGAATGCCTCTGAGTTCAATTCCCAATACCACAAAAAAAAAAGAATCTACCAGCCGGGTGTGGTGGCACACGCTTGTAATCCCAGTACTTAAGAGGCTGAGACCCGGAGGATACAGATTCTCAGTCAGCCTCAGCTACTTAGTGAGGCCCTTTGCAACTCAGCAAGACCCTGTTTCAAAATAAAGAATAAAAAATAGGGCTGGGGATGTGCCCCTGGGTTCAATCCCAAGAACCGCAAAAAAAAAAAAAAAAAAAAAAAAAAAAAAGGAAAGGAAAAGAATCTACCTATAGCACTTACTTATTCATTTACTGTTTGAGATGAGGTCTTGCTATGCTACCCAGGCTGGCAGAAACAACTGGGAGTAAAGATATGGGCCTCCAGGTTAAAAAAAATACCTATAAATTTAAGATCAGTTGCTTTAGTTATTAAGCACAGTCAATTCCATATGAAAGCTATCACAAGAGCCTTGGAATTAAAACTGTGGCCACATGAACCATTGACCTAGTTGTTTCAGTTGCCTTTTTTTCCCCACAAAAGTCATGACCACAACCTGCAACTTTAATTACATTTGGCAAGTTTAAGGATGACCAGCGACTCAGGAGGCTGAGGCAGGACAATGGCCAAGTTCCAGGCCAGCCTTGGCAACTCAGCAAGACTCTGTCTCAAAAGAAACTTTTTAAAAACAGGGATGGAGATGTAGCTTAGAGGCAGAATGCTCCTGGGTTCAATCCCCAGACACATTTAATTATTTAAAATCTCATTCTGTTCTCAGGATTTTTTTCAAACTGTCTTCCGTATTCTCCATCCCATTTATGAATATGGAAATTATTCTTTACCCCCCCAAAAAAGGATGACAAGGAATTCTGTGTATTTGAACTTGAATACAAATACATTAAATTTTATTAGGACACTGCACCTAGAATGAAAAAGCAAGTAATTTCAGGCACTAGACAAATAAATGGGAAGGAAAGATAAGCCATTAACTAAAATTAGAAACTGGTAGAAAAAAAAATAAAAGTCAGGAGCGCAACTGGCAGCTTCAAGACAGGAAGGCAAATTCAACAAAAACTGTTACAGAATTCTGTCCCACCCCCACCCTCACCCCCTGCCCACCACCACCATCCCCATTTTTATCAATGACCTAGAACAGCAAGTAAAATAATATCTGATGAGAAGAGAAAATGAGGAGGTGGCAAGTCCGCAAATAGAATGACCCCTACAGATACAAAGTGCGGTCCACCCCTCTAGCATGCAATGTAACACAGAACAAGGAGCACACTGAGGAAAGGCTTCCAGCCTCCCTTTGTAGAGCTAAAACAATGTGCTTTGTTTAACAACGAAAAGTATCTGATTTTACATTTTTGTGTAAGAAGATGAAGCAATCTACTTGGGAAAAAATGAATGAATACATCAAAAGCCACGGCACGATCATTCTAAGCCTCTACATGTCCATTAGCACCACATCTAAAAATTGCCGCTTCCCTGAGTGAAGTGCTAATGTGGGATTCTAGAAAGCCAGATGTGGGCACCAAACAACCAGCCGAGGGTGGCAGAGAACTGCAGTACTGTCCTACGGGGCAGGAGGGAAGGGTTGCTTTGAAACTGCTGCCACAGACGCATCTCTAAGGAGAGAAAACCTCAACAGGGCATCATGGTACAACCCAGGCAGGACCATCAGATGCCCTGGGTACTCTGAGTACTACATGACGCAAGTTAAGGAACAAACTAAGCTAGTACCTTTAGGCTTGGGGATATGATGGGAGTCCAGCCAAATCTTGCTTTTAACTTCTTTATGAACAAATCAAGCTGGGCGTGGTGGCACACACTTGTAATCCCAGTACTTGGGAGGCTGAGACAGGAGGATTACAGGTTCGCAGCCAGTCTTAGCTACTTAGTGAGGCCCTCAGCAATTTAATGAGACCCTGTTTCCAAATAAAGAAATAAAATCGGGCTGGAGGTGTAGCTCAGCTCGGAGGTAGAATGCCCCGGGGTTCCATCCCCAGTACTACAAAAAAAATTAAATAAGTAAGTAAACTAATCACTAGGCTTGGTTCCAAGTCTCCTCAGAGCCCATCAGAAAATGTTCTGATTATCAGTATAACCACACAGTAGAAGCACAAAAGAGAACTTACCCAGCTGCTGAAGTCAACTTTAGCTCCAAATGAAAGTTTTATGTCTCCTGAGCTTCCAAACAGGAAAATTATATCATGGCTGACAGTAAAGTAATTTAATTGCACTGTTGCTATGACAACATGCTGCTCTTTCTTTTTAATTTGCTTATTTGTCAGTAGCTTCCCAAAGGAACTAACACGCTATTCTCCATGTTTTCTTTTGTTTTAAACAAACACTGCCAGACATGTGGTTATGTTAGAAAAATGGCATTGTCAAGAAAAGAGGTTTGGGGGGTTCCGTACCCTTGGATCATCTCTCTGCTTTGTGTCCTCTCCCCGACTCTCAGACTGTTTTAACGGCATCCCTATAAAGCCCTCATTTTATAGCAACAGTATGGATGGCTGCTGATCACTACAGTTTCCTGCTTAAAGAGAAAAAAAAAAAAAAAAAAAACAGTTCCAGAAACCACAGCTGAAGAGTTTTCCATTATTATAGTCTACATAATACGCCAAATCGTTTTTTATCCTATTTTAGAAGGGAGGGGAGAGTCCAGATCATGTGAGCCAGCAGTTAAGCAAACACTTTTAATCTGCTGTCAATAAAGTTGCTCCACCAGATTCGCAAAGTTATTCACTAGTGACCTCCTTACAACTTTTAAGTTTGTTATTGGTTATGTTTACACACACAGACACACACACACATACATTCTCTTTTTGTCTTTTATATTTTTTGTCTTTTGTTGTTGTTTTAATGTTTTGCTGTGCTTTGTTATCTTTTCAATATTTTTTAAACGGAGAAAATTCGGCAGGGAAGCTTAGTTTCTTGCCTAGGATCAGAATGTCTCCAAATAACTGACAAAGACGTTATGGCCCAGCTCTGAACAGATGTTCGATGTGAACTTTTAAAAAGTTGAGAAATCCTCCCGGAGCCTAGCTGGGCAGTCTGCAGTTTGGGGGGGCCGGGGAACACCCCCCCTCCCCTCCATGCGCGCGCACGCACGCACGCGCTCCATTCCCGTCTACTGTACTTGTCAAAAACATTTCAAGGGGACCAGCGGGAGCGGCGATTGGCCACGTCCGGCGTCAATCAGCGACGTTGCCAGGCAACGGGGGAAACTGCTCTTCTCCGCGTATACAGGCAATTGGGAGCTCGCATACCTTCACTGCCGGTCAGATGTCATAAACCTTTTATTGGCTGCACCGTGGCGAGCCTTAAAAACAAATCAATAAAAGCGCGCCGTCCCCCAACTTATCCAGAGCCCAGGAAGGGTTTCAAGGAGAAGGGGTGAGGAGGGGTCGGGCCTCGGGTGTCTCGGGAGACGATCCTAGCCGGTGCCAAGCTTGCACAGTTTGGGGGGGGGGGGATCTTTGTTAGGAGGCTGTTTCTCATCTTGGGGTCTCCACTTGCTCGGCACCCCTTCCCCGACCCGGAACCGCGGGGATCCCGTCCTCCGCAGACAATACCCCAACTCTCTACATCCAGGGCGTCTTTTGGAAACCGAGGCACGGGGAGGCAGCTCGCACGTCGGGGCAGGAAACTCTTGGGCCGGGGCAACTTCCCGGCTCGGGGCTCGCGTCTCCCCGCCGGGCCAGGACCCCCGCTCCGGCCCTCTCCCGGGATCGTCGGGGTCCCCGATCCCCCGGGAGCCGCAGGGTGGTCCCCGGGGCCGCCGCGCACGAGCCCCCCGCCCGGATCCCCAGCCCGTTCGGGCGCCGGCGGGGCGGCGCGACTCACCTGGCCGGAGCGGGGCGCGGGGGCGCGGGGCGCCGCTGCCCTTCAGCGGAGCCGACAAACTTTCGCGGGCGCCCAGCGGGCATCGCTCGGGGGCCCGGCTAAGGCGGCGCGGGCGCGGCGCGGCGAGCCGGGGCGGCGGGCGGCGGGGGGCGGGCGCGGGCGCGGGCGGCAGGGGCGCGGGGGTCGCGGCGCGGCATGGGACCTGCGGCGTCCGCCGGGCGCGCCGCGCGTCCTCCCGCCGGCCCCGCCGCTCTCCCCGCCCCGTCCCGCCTCCCGCTCGCCTCCGCCGCGGCGCGTCGGGCCGGGGCGCGCCGAGCGGCGAGAAATTGTTTCCACTGCAAACAAAAAAAGGCGACACATGACCAGGCAGGAGGAGGGGAAGCGCGGGGAGGGAGGAGAGCGCAGGGGAGGGACGGAGCGGAGGGGGCGGAGGGAGCCGGAGAGAGGGAAAACGTGGGCCGGGCTGCCGGCGGCCTGGGGCGCAGTGCGCGGACCCGCCGGGGCAGCCCCAGCCCGCCGCCTCCCGCGCCCGGGCCAGCCCGGCGCCCCGACCCCGCGCCCCCCCAGCGCAGCCCCTGCCCAGGCCGCCAGGACTCGTCCCCGGGCGCATCGCGGGACGGAAGTGGCCGGCGTGGGCTCTGCGACCAGGGGCGGCTGTGACTGGGGGCAGGGGGGCAGGTGGGGTGGATGGCTCGTGGCCTGTCCCCTCCCCTGGCCCTGGCCGCTCGGGCGGACCGGCGCTGCGCAGCTGGCAACGTGTCGCCGGAACGCTCCTACCCCATCTGCATACCTTACAAGGCTCGAAAGTAAAAATAAAAAGAATTACGATGTGAACGAGGCTTGTGAAGGAGAGGAGGGGAGATTCCACTTCTCACCAACTACCGCGTCCTGGCGGCACTCCCTAGGCCGTCCAAGCCCGCCTAGGGCGCCCACCGCTGGCCCCGGGAGGAAAGGGGCCCCGCCGCCCCCCTGGTGGCCATTACTGGCCAAGAGGTGCGCCCTAGAGGCCATGCCGGCGGGGCCTCTCCGGTGGGGTAGTGTAGTGCTCAGGGCCACAGCCGACTTCTAGGTCGGGAGCACATTTTGAGCTCCCAGGAACTGGACTGACAATTTAGAAGCAGGGGAACAGCGCACTCACTTCTCCAAGTCCCCGGGCTCCCCCAGAGAATGGCCACCCCCTGCTAAAGCCACATGGAGCAGCTGACTTTGCTGAGGATGAAAGCAGAGAGTCCAACAGGACACCCTGGTGGTGACATAAATAAAAATATGACTGCACACCACTCCCAGGTAGTTGAACCCGTAGATTCCACTACAGCTGAGAAGCCGCGAGCACACTTCCAGCCAGAAGGGCCTGGTCTGTACCCTCTTCCGCATGCAGTACCTTTTGACCTAGCCAAATGGGAAGGGAAGAAGAGCAGAGGGAAATAGCACAAGGCTTCTGAAAAGTTTCTTCTGTTTCAAAAAATAAGGAAACCCTAATGCATCTGAGCGTTATACCCCTTAACTGACCTTCAAGGCCATGCATGGCAAGTCTTCAGCAAGATGATGCCCTACAGATATCACTCCCTCCCAGCACTCAGGAGACAATTCAGAGGTGGAGACCTAGGGTGACCTGAGGTCACACAGGCCCGCCCCTTTTATCGCTGAGCACAGGATGAGACCAACCCAAAGTCACTAAGGGGAAAGGTGCTAGGGGGCAGAGATCAGCTGGGAAGTCTCAAGCCAGAGATTTTTTTTTTTCTTTGCAGTACTGGAGATGGAACCCAGGGGCATTCTACCTCCGAGCTACAGTCCCAGCCCTATTTTTTATTCTTTATTTTGAAACAGGGTCTCACGAAGTTTTGGAGGACCTCACAAAGCAGCTGAGGCTGGCCACCAACCCGGATCCTCCAGTCTCAGCCTCCCAAATGCTGGGATTACAAGTGTGTGCCACTAGGCCCCGCTTTCAAGCCAGAGATTTTAAGGATCTAAACTGCTATCGAAAGTCAGGACAAAGCTGGGCATGGTGGTGCACCCTTGTAATCTCTGTACTTGGAAGGCTGAGACAGAAGGATGGCAGGTTCACTACCAGCCTCAGCAATTTAGTAAGGCCCACCTCAACTTAGTGAGATCCTGTTTTAAAATAAATAAAATAAAATAAAATAGGGCTGGGGGTATAGCTCAGGGATAGAATGCCTCTAGGTTCAAGCCCCAGTCCCACAAAAGGGGTGGGGGGGTGAGCACACTGTTATTGCACATGGAAGATGTCACACTTCAAACTCTGCACAAACTCTTAGCCTTCCAGGGTGGAACCAGGTGGACAAAAACTTGCAAACATAGCAAGCTCGGGCTCTAAGAAGTCAGAAGCAAAGGGTGGGGTACGGTGACATAAGCTGCCTCTAATTTGCTTGCCTTTCTCTCCCTCTGTGGGTTTTTGGTTTCTTGCATTCACAGACATATTTCTTAACTTCCCTCTCCCATTACAGATGTGGCAAGAGATGTAAGACGATGTCACCTTGAAGAGAAAGTGGTGGACCAGCCCTACCTGACAGGCAGGGTACACACGCCTGCCTGCCTGCCTGTGTGTCTGAAATGGGGAATCCAGACCTTTGCTACAAGCATAAAGAGTGGCCTCTTCCACCTTTGTCACTCCACACGACCTGGCTCTGGGGACTTGCTCCCCGACATAGCATGAAGGGGCCAAATTCATTCAAGAACAGCCCCATCCTCAACTCTCCTCTTAAACTTTCCAAAAATACCCTGTGTCCCAACACCAGAGAAGTTGTACCATTTCAACCATGATGTCACAAACGCATTTAGACATTTGACAGCAGAATCCTGTGTGTGCCCTGGAATTCACCTGGGGAAACACTTATTTCCTGACTGGGGTCGTGATGGGACCATTCTGCAGCCCCATCTGGCCACCGGGCCGAGAGCACCTAAGTATCTGGGAGCCGCTGGGAGAGACCTGAATTCCAGCCTAGTCAACTCCAATCAGTCAGGCCCTCAGTTCCTCCTGGCGATTATTTATGGAATAAGTGTAAAGCCTGCTGTCCCCCTCCAGGCAGGAACAACTGAGTAGATAAGCAATGAGAAGTTGCTGGAGGTAAGAAGACCTGAGAGACTTTCAGAATCGAGGGAGACCCGGAGGCAGGTCTGGAAAGCTGTCTCCCTGACAGGGATCCTTCAAATAGACTCCAGTAAAAAGGATACAGAAGAGGAAGCCCAGGGCAGGAGCAGATCTGGCTGTGCAGAGATGGGGAATCATCATGTTTTCTCTCCATCTCTGTCTCTCCCTTTTCCTCTAAGACTGTGTGTCTTTCCTGTGTACCTCCTCTCCTCCCTGCAGGTTGGCTTCCTCTGCTTGCTGGTAGCCACACCTGGTCTAGAGGTCTTCTGACTTAGCACCTACAACCTCCAGACTGTCTCGCATCTTCCACTCTGTAGCTCATGTGGTCAGGAAAACAATCCAATGTGCCTAAGTTAGGTGGCTTCCCTGCTCCCCCTTCCCGCTCCTTCTTATAGCCAAGACAAGGGTCTGGTGAACATTTGTCACAACAGGCCTGGGGAAAGGAAGGAGGGACTTTGGAAGAAGGATATCTAATAAACATGACTCAGATCCAACCCAGGGCCTCCTGCATGCTAGGCACTGCTCTGCCACTGAGTTCCACCCCCAGCCCCTTCATTCCCTGGTGGGAGGATCACTACAATGATTTCTGAGATGTTCTGCCATCTTTGTACCTGTGGAAATGGGGAAGGAGTGTTCTGGACCTATGCTTCTCAACCAGAGATGCCTATCAGAACCTCCTGGGGAAGCCACGCTTTCTGAGTATAAATCTCCCCGGATGACACCCAGGCACATGTACTTTGAGAAAATACCTGGAGATCATTCTGCTGAAAAACTGCTGTTCTTGATGAAGTAGAATAGAAGAAATAAAAAAAATTAGGTAGGTAGAAGGAGATGGATTGGGAAAGAAAGGGAAAATACAGTTTTAAAATCTGGAAAGGCCGGGTGTGGTGGCGCACGCTTGTAATCCCAGCATTCAGGAGGCTGAGACCAGAGGATCCGGGTTCGCGGCTAGCCTCAGCTACCTAGTGAGGCACTCCACAACTTAGTGAGACTTGGTTTCAAAATAAAGAATAAAAAATAGGGCTGGGGGTATAGCTCGGAGGTAGAATGCCCCTGAGTTCAATCCCCAGTACCACAAAAAAAAGTAAATAAATAAAAAAAATAAAATCTGGAAAGTTCATAATCTCTAACTCTACCCTAGAGGGTGTGTCAGGTCTTGGGCAAAAGCCTCAATGAGCCCACACCCTTAATCTCAATGGCCCCTCTCCCCACCTGAGATTCCTGAGATCCAAAAGGAGGACAAAAGTCAGATCCCAGCCAGTCACCACCCATCACTGCTGAGAAACCTGAGGAAGAGGAGGTCCAGACCTCCGCTGCACCCACCTCCTCTTGAGGATTCTATAAAAGAACTGCAAAGGCTGCAAAGACCCTCTTAACCCAGATGATCTCCCCTTGCCTGCCTTCTCCCTCAAGTCCCTCACTTTACTAAATAAAACTCCTGCCTTTGTCCCTGACTGGCGCATATTGAAATTCTTTTCACCACGGAGGCCAAGGAGCACCCACAAGAGGTATCATAGGAGAAAGAAAGACACACACAGATCTACCAAATAGGACTTGATTGTATTAGAAGATGCCCTCGTTCATTGAACAAATGTTTACTGAGTGCCTACTGGGCACCTGGCATTGTGCTGGGTGTCAGATGAACAAGGTCGTTTCCCCTACAGAGCACACCTATTCGTGGACAAGTGCAAGCAACACACCATAAAGCTCCTGAAATATCAACATGGGCCACTCCTATGCACTGTTTGCGGAGCTCGGGAGCTCGGTGGGTATTTCTGAACCCAGATGTTGCATGATCAGAGATAGGATTCAAAAGAGGAATGGGATCGTGGATCCCGGCTGAATTTTGGGAGAGGAAAGGACAGAATGGAAGAGTAAAAGCTGGCCAAACAACTCAGAAATCGCTGTAGGATCCACACAAAAGGAAATGAAGGGGCTAGGGTAGGGCGCATGCTTAGTGCGGATGAAGCCCAGGTTAGACCCTAAAAAAGGGAATAAAGACTGATTCTCTAAATATATGCTTTTTGTTTTGTTTGTTTGTTTGTTTGTTTGTTTGTTTTGCGGTACTGGGGATTGAACTCAGGGACATTCTACCTCCGAGCTATACCCCCAGCCCTATTTTTTATACTTTATTTTGAAACAGGGTCTCATTAAGTTGTGGAGTGCCTCACTAGGTAGCTGAGGCTGGCCGCGAATCTGGATTCTCTGGTCTCAGCCTCCCAAATGCTGGGATTACAAGTGTGTGCCACCATGCCTGGCTTAAATATATGCTTTTTAAAACCTGGGGAGTAAATAAGTAGTTCCCTTTGAACATTAGAGTTATGAAAATTGTTTTGCCTACTTCTTCCATACTTATTTATATTTTCCAAATTTTCCACAATGAATGTCCATTACATGTATAATGTTCTAATGATGAGGTAGGCTTTCTTTCTTTTCTTTTTTTAAAACTGGGGATTGGGCCCAAGAGCATTCTACCCCTGAGCTACACCCCAAGCCCAATTTTATTTTTTATTTTGAAACAGGGTCTTGCTAGGTTGCTGAGGCTGACCTCAAACCTGCAATCCTCCTCAGTCTCCCAAGTACTAGGATCATAGGTGTGTGCCATTAACACCTGGCTATAACGTGGCCTTTCTATTAGGGCAGTGCTCTATATATTTCACCAGTGTTTCTTATAGTTCATGAAAGGGCTTAAGTATAGCTAGCTGCTGAGCATGGTGGTGCATGCCTGTAATCCCAGTACTTGGGAGGCTGAGACAAGAGGATCTCAGGACTGAGCCAGCCTCAGCAACTTAGCAAAGACCTCAGCAACTTAGTGAGACCCTATTTCAAAATAAAAAATAAAAATGTCTGGGGGTGTAGCTCAGAAGTAGAACATCCCTGTCTATCTCCAATACCATAAAAAAAAAAAAATTAAAAAGAAAAAGAAAATAAGAAGCAGCAGCAGGCTGGCCCCCATCAGAATTTCTGCTTTAGCAGAGCTTGGCTGAGGACAGAAAATCTGAATCTCTTAAAAAGCTCTCAAGTGCTGCCGCTGCTGGCCTGGGACCACACCTTGAGATCCACTGAATTCAAGAAGAATCAGTGAGACTGGAGCCAGGTGTGGTGGCGAACACTTGTAATCTTGGGAGGTTGAGACAGGAGGATGGAAGGTTGGAGGACAGGCTCAGCAAATAGTGAGACTCTCATCAACCTAGCAAGACCCTGTTTAAAAATAAAATAGGAGCCGGGCATGGTGGCGCACACTTGTAATCCCAGTACTTGAGAGGCTGAGGCCGGAGGATCCAGGTTGGAGGCCAGCCTCAGCTACCTAGTGAGGCACCCTGCAACTTAGTGAGACTCGGTTTCAAAATAAAGAATAAAAAATGGGACTGGGGGTATAGCTCGGAGGTAGAATGCCCCTGAGTTCAATCCCCAGTACCACAAAAAAAATAAAATAGGACTGAGGGGCCGTAGCCCCTGGGTTCAATCCACAGTGCCCCCAAAGAAAAAAGAATCCGTGAGACTGGAAAAAGTGAATGCACAAGATTCTTCAGAGGAAGACCCAAGAGCATCTGTCAAGTGGTTGAAAATGAGAGGAGAGTAAGAGGAGCCATCAGGTAACTCCACCATGGATTTCTTTCAGATAACCTATGACAGTATTGTTGGCCATACTTCAAGCACCTCCTGCTTCTTTCCTGCCACGGGGAAGAAAGAGGGGGCCTCTCTGGGCTGGAAGCTTAGTCACCACTGACCTCTCTGGACATCTTCTCGGGGCTTTTCCTTCAGTGTTCTCAGTGTTTACCGAGATTCTGGAGGGCGGAGTCTCTGAAAGGCTTAGAAATTCTCCAGCCAGGAGAGGAGCCCAGTGGCTGACTTGTGGAGGGGAGATGGGGTGCAGGATGAGAGAAAGTAGAGCGGGACCAGTGGGATGAAATTTCTTAGCCCAAGTGCCCCAGCCAGACCTAGCCGGGCGTGGTGGCACACACTTGTAATTCTAGTACTTGGGAGGCTGAAACTGGAGGATCTGGGTTCACGGCCAGCCTCAGCTACTTAGTGAGGCCTTCTGCAACTTAGTGAATTCTGTTTCAAAATAAAAAAATAGGGAGCCGGGCGTGGTGGCGCACGCTTGTAATCCCAGCATTTGGGAGGCTGAGATCAGAGGATCGGGTTCGAGGCCAGCCTCAGCTACCTAGTGAGGCCCTCTGCAACTTAGTGAGACCCTGTTTCAAAATAAAGAATAAAAGCCGAGCGTGGTGGTGCACGCTTGTAATCCCAGCATTCGGGAGGCTGAGACCAGAGGATCCGGGTTCAAGGCCAGCCTCAGCTACCTAGTGAGGCCCTCTGCAACTTAGTGAGACTCGGTTTCAAAATAAAGAATAAAAAATAGGGCTGAGGGTATAGCTCGGAGGTAGAATGCCCCTGGGTTCAATCCCCAGTACCACAAAAAAAAAAGAAAGAAAGAAAGAAAGAAAGAAAGAAAGAAATGTGGAACCTGCCAGCAAATCTGAGCATAAACCCAAGTGTGAGCCAGACTTACCTGCCAAGATTCACCCTGCCAAGGGGTATTTATTAAGCATCCAGCGGGGAGTGGCACACCTGTAACCACAGTACTTAGGAGACTGAGACAGGAAGATGGCAGGTTCGAGGCCAGCCTCAGGAACTTAGTGAGGCCATGTTTCAAAACAAGAAACATTGACGGTATAGCTCAGAGGTAGAACAACTCTGGGTTCAACCCCCAGTACCACCATACCTATAATCCCAGTATTCAGGAGGCTGAGACTGGAGGATTGCAGCTTCAAGGCCAGCCTGAGCAATTTAGCTAGGCCCTCAGCAACTTAGCAAGACACCATTTCAAAATAGGGCTTGGGGTATAGCTCGGAGGTAGAATGCCCCTTGGTTCAATCCCCAGTACTGCAAAACAAAAGATGGGAAAGGGGACTGGGCCTGGTGGTACAGGCCTAGAATCCCAGTACTTGGGAGGCTGAGACAGGAGGATCACAGGTTCAAGGACAGTCACAGCAATTGGTGAGACTCTCATCAACCTACCAAGACCCTGTTTCAAAATAAAAATGAAATAGGACTGAAGGTGTGGTTTAGAGGTAGAATGCCCCTGGGTTCAAACCCTAGTACCAACAAAAAAGAAAAAAAGTACTGAACTGTGAGTATAGCTCGGAGGAAGGCCCTGAGTTCAATCCCCCTCACCCCCCAAAAAACAAAACCCAATAGCTACTTGTGTTGTCAGCTTTTTACCAGTGTAACAAAATGCCTGAGATGATGAACCTATAAGTGTTTATTTATAAAAGAGAGAAGGAGAGCAGACATTTATTTTGGGCTCATGGTTTTGGACGGTCCATGATCGGTTGGCCCTGAGGCTTCACGCCTGTGGAAAGGCAGCACATCGTGGTAGGAGTGTGGTGAAGCAGAACCCCTCTGTAGCCAAGAAGCAAAAGGCAAGTATAAGAGGACAAGGTCCCACCCCTTCAGGGACCTGCTACTTCCTGATAGCAGCACCCTAGGGACCAAGCATAAGACACGGGCCTCGGGGGGGACATTCAACACCCAAGCTATAAGCAGCGCATTTCACAGCATTGTAATGAAGAGAAAATGAATTAATAGTTGTATAGAAATAATGCCCTGGTACTTGCTGCAATATTTTGGTTAAGTATATAAATCAAAAAGGGAAATATTGACATGTTTGCAGAACCATTTAGAATTTATGTGTAGTACCAGGTCATAAATAAAAGTAAAAGACAAGAAAATGAGTAAATATTTGCTAGAGAAGAAAATAGGGTATACCCGGCAGGTGTGGTGGCGCACACCTGTAATCCCAGTACTTGGGAAACTAAGACAAGAGAATCACAGGACCAAGACCAGCCTCAGCAACTTAGTGAGATCCTGTTTCAAAGTAAAATAAGAACTAGGGTTGAAGCTCAGAGGTACAACACCCTTGGGTTCAATCCCTAATACCACAAAACAAAAGCAAACAAAAAAGAAAATGGGTTAGTATTTTTAGTTTATAACTCTGACAGGTCAATGGGGGGGGGGGGGGATGATCACCTTAATAAGCAAAGAGGCCAATTCACCAAAAGAGAAATGAAACTGGAAACATCCCCACAAAAATATGTTCGACCTCAGTAAAAATCAAAGTGATGCAAATTAAAGCCATTGTGGTATCTCATTTCATCTATCAGATTGGCCCGGATTTAAAAGTAATAACCTTGCCAAGGTGGGTGCAGGTATCAGTGGGAATGAGGCTCCATACAACTTTGAGAGGGCATCTGAGGAAATGAATTAAAATTTAAATGAAGCCAGAACCCGGTGTGGTGGCACAGGCCTATAATCCAAGTACTTGGGAGGCTGAGAAAGGAGGCTCACAGGTTAGAGGTCAGTCTCAGTAAGTAGTGAGACCCTCGTCAACCTAGTGAGACCCTGTTTCCAAATAAATAAAATAGCTCAAAGGTCAAATGCCCTTGGGTTCAATCCCTAGTACCACAAAAAAAAAAAAAAAAAAAAAAAATTAAATGAGCCTCATCATTGATCCTAAATTGCCAACTTCTAGGCTTTTATACTGGAGCAAAAGGGTGACAGAGA
>PVLC010004471.1:58496-84906 GCA_004027655.1 Graphiurus murinus
GATGAGCAGCTAACTTCCCCACCAGATTGCCTAGTCCCTTGAAGGGTAAGCGCCACCAGCGAGGGACTCAGCACTGCAGGCCAGGGCCTTTTGAGCACAGAAGACAGTAGTGAGGTATCGAATAAATAAATTGAAGGGTGGGACAGGTTATTTAGGAGTGTGTTGGCTGGGACATTGTTTTAAATCCTGGAAACTTAGAAACTGCCAAAATTAGAGGCTGGAGGCACATTATTCCATGATGGGGGCCACAGTGGCCCCAGGTTCCCTCCCATTTGCACATTCCAGTAGTCTAAAGCAAAGCTTGCCCTTTTCTGAATCATTTTCACATTCTCATAGACTCTGTGTGAAACAATTTGCAAACAGTTCATAAAGTCAGAGTTTGAGGGCGCACGCACGTAATCCCAGAGACTCAGGAGGCTGAAGTAGGAGGACCACAAGTTCAACAGCAGCCTCTGAAACTTAGCAAGACCTTGTCTCCAAAAATAATAAAAAGAAGCCGGGCGTGGTGGCGCACGCTTGTAATCCCAGCATTTGGGAGGCTGAGACAGGAGGATCCGGGTTCGCGGCCAGCCTCAGCTACTTAGTGAAGCACTCTGCAACTTAGTGAGACCCGGTTTCAAAATAAAGAATAAAAAAATAGGACTGGGGTTGTAGCTCGGAGGTAGAATACCCCTGGGTCCATCCCTAGTACCGCAAAAATAATAATAATAATAATAATAATAATAATAATAATAATAATAATAATAAAAAGAGAGTCGGGCAGAGTCGCATCCCCCTGTAATCCTGGTACATGGGAGGCTGAGACAGGAGGATCGAAAGTTCTGGACCAATGCATGGTAATTTAGCAAGACCTGAAATTCAAAATAAAAAAATAAAAAGGGCCAGAGTGTAGTCAAAAGTAGAATGCCCCTGGACTCAATCCCTGGTACCACAATGAATGAATGAATGAATGAATGAATGAGGCTAGGGATGCAGCTCAGTGGTAGAGCCTACCTGGGCTCAACCTCTGTTACCAAAAAAAAAAAAAAAAAAAAATCGACTGGACACAGATGTCAGACTGTGCCATGCGAGGCAAGGACCCTGCCTTGTTCTCCTCTGCTCTCTGCATGGGGCACAGTAGCAATAAAAAATATTGATCGCTTCGACAACAACCACAAAAATAGGCTCCTTTGTATCCCTCTCTCCAACCATTATCTAACTGCACAGATCAGTCGAAGACAAGTAGCCTAGTCACCTTTCCTCCTGCAGGGTCTGTGGGTGCCCTGCAGTCGCCTTATGTGACGGTCCCTCCGGAGAGCACCAAGGACCTCCATCTCCTGGGCTCAGGGCCGCGCCTGCCCAAGTCCCACCTATGCCAGCAAGTGGTTTCTCCGGCTGTACTTTTTCAGAGAGACGTTGAAAGAAAACAAATCTTCCCTCCCCAGTGGTCTTTTTTTCAAAGAAAGCAAAAGCTCTGAGTTGGATGAACTCTCTGGGAAACCGTACACAGATTAAAATATTGCCAGCACATTTCCCTGCTGTAAGAGGTTCCTTTTTTTTGGAGACTAGCAACTTACTCAACTTGTTACAACAGCCAAACCTAAAGTCTCTTCTTTGGGTGGTGAAGTTCACCAGCACTTTCTATTTTGAGATCCCCCACTGCTTCTCAAATAAGACCTCTTGTGCCTTTATTTATGTGGGTTTATTTATTTGGTGTGTGTGTGTGGGAGGGGTGCTGGGGAATAAATTCAGGGACATTCTACCTCTGCACTACGCCCCTAGCCCCTTTTTTATTTTCTTTTGTATGGAAACAGGGTCTTGCTAAATTGCTGAGAGCCTCACTAATTTGCTGAGGCTGACTTCAAACTTGAGATCCTCCTGTCTCAGCCTCCCAAGTACTGGGATTGATTACAAGTGCGCGCCACCATGCCTGGCTATGTTTTTATTATTTATTTACTTATTTAGTTACATGGCAGAGCTGGGGATCGAACCCAGGGACTCGAAAGCACTCTATCATTGAGCTGCACTCCCAGCCCACCCTATGCCCTTAATATTCTGATTCAGGTGCTAGCAAAACACACCAGTTAAATTGTGAGGCGTGAATTCGGGCCAGTGCTTGATCCCCAAAGCCTGGGGGGGGGGGGGCGGGAAAAGGAAGTAGCCGAATGGATGGCTAGCTCTGTGGGATACCTCCAGCAGCACCTCATCTCTCTGTAGTCAGGGCCATGTGACTCTGATTGCTTCCAAAGATTTGGCCCCCAAACAACCAGGCGTCCTTTTCCAGTTGGCTTTCCTTCCAACGAGGAATACTGAGCATCTTTCCTACGTGCCTCGCACGGGGCTAGGCCAGCTGTCTGACAATATGGATCCCGGAAGGGGGTGCTACCCACGTTTGGGGACGGCAGCCACAAGCGCCTGTTGCTCATTGCAAATGTCAGAGGGACCTCCACGCAGGAGCCCAGGCACTCGGCCGACACACTGGGGCAAGCGTCGATGCACAGCCAATGCCGGCAGAGGCTACCCTAGAACTCAGGTGGGCACGCCGCAGTGTCCTGGACTCGTGGATGGGGTCCAGGCCCAGGGAGTGACGTCACAATGCTTCAGGGGCTGCCCAGGCCAGGCTCAAAGGAAGGGACGGACCTTGTAACATCCGTTCCAAAGAAATCCCACCTGCTACTGGCAAGCCCAGGCTAGTCTTCCGCACACACCAGCGTCCCAGGCAGGTCGCCAAAGGGACGGGGAGGAGGCAGCTGCGATAGTGCACTATCCTCATAATAATCTGCGCTGGGGAGATTAAAAAAAAAAAAAGATGGGCAAGAAGTCATGGCCATTTCCAGTGATCCTGGGCCTCCACGTTGGCTGGGGGCTTGAAAGGTTTTTGTTTTGTTAAGCACTGCTGGGGCTTGAACTCAGCTAGGGAAGTACTCTACCACGAGCTACAACCCCAGCCCCTTGAAAGGTCTTGTTGACCCCTTTGTAAGAACAGTGTGATTTCCTTTGGCCCTGGAAATCTGGCCCCAGCCGTTTTGCTGTAGACAAGGTTTCTCCATCCACATCACACAGCTGTTCAAAACCGAAATCATGCAAACCTACTTGTCCTTCCTCCAAACTCCAGTGACACCGCCTCCCTAAAATGCCTACCGCCAGGCGACGGCCTGGCTCAGCTGCTGTGTGACGCCTCTCGGCGTGCTCTTTGCTTTAGAATAACTTCAATATCAAACTCAGTACAAAGGGAATAAATAAAAACACCATCGTTGCTGGGGAAAGCCCATTCCCTCCACTTCATCCTCTCTGGCAGACACAACCAGAAGGATTATTATTATTTTTTAAAATTCTTCCAAAACTTCTCTTTTAACGTGGGGGTGCAGAAGGCAATCTGAAATGTGAGAGCCCCCCCGGCCCAGCACAGAGTAAGAAAGGGAAGGTTTCAATGAAACACAAAAGCCATCGGAGACCCCGAAGGGGAACAGGCGGCCGACTACAAGACAGCCAACTGCCAAACTGTCATTTTGCTCGGCGGCTGAACAGAAGGCTGGAGTAATGACAACCCCAAAATTCATTTAAAGTCTGAAAAGGTGACTAATGAGCTCATTCATGCCGGCTATAAATTATTCACTACAACACTGATCCCACTCAAGACAAACAGTAAAGTAAACTTTAAACACAGACGCGGCCGCCCTGGCGCAGGGCAGCGAGTGAGGTCTGCAAAACTCCTCACAATGAAAGGGATACTTGTCTCCCCCTCGTCTGTTGTCACATTATTCTTCTGTTTACTTTTTCTTTTCTCTCTTTTTTTTTTTAAACTGTCTTTAATCAAGTTTAAGCAGACACAGCTGTTACACATTTATTTCTCTCTTGAGTTTTTTTTTTTTTTCCATTAGTTATTATGAGCAATCACGATGCTCTAAAAATAGCAGCAAATTATATTCTCTAGAAATTGAAGGCTGACCTTAAAATGAAGCCCAGGTCTTTGGAAAGAATATTCATATGCACATGTTGGATAAGTGACAGCCATGCACAAAGGCGAAATAAAAGCGCCAGGCATTTTCCACTCTCTGAGAGGTTTTCAATGTGCTTCCAAAACTTCCTTTGGTTCGAGTGGAGACACGAGTTGCTTCAAAACCTTGAGATGCAGAACCTGTTTCCAACGGTCACATGCTGGTTACTGTTTTCATTAAAACAGACAATTTTAAGCGAATAAAAAAAAAAAGAAATGTCTCATTTAGGCCTTGGGGGCACAGGTCAACACGGCAGCAGGTTTGCTGCAAACTCACTACGTTGCTGCAAGCTACTTTCAGTTTCCTGCTTAATATTAAGAATTTTAGTTCTTCTGTTTTGATAAACCGGGCTACTTGCTACTATTGTCGCTACTAAAAGCATTACATCTGTGGCTGAGTAGTCCGCTACTTCAAATCTTTCTCTTTTTTCTATCTTAACTATCGATGTTCAAGACGTCGTAAGAGTTAAGAGTGACAAATTTGTTTAATAGATTGGAAAAAAAAAAAAATAGTTCCCAAATAAGTACTTACATTAGCTCTTGGTCAGATCGCTGAACATCATGTATTTTTAAACTGCTTTGAATACTTTGAAAAGGAGCCACAGAAAGGACTCATATTCAAATACCACCAGATGGAGGTTCTAACTAATCAAAAGTGAAAGCAGCAAAGTTTGCAGCTGAGTTCTGCCGTGCACATACCTCGAGATGACAGGGGGAAATGAACGGCCTGGGGCCCGGGATCTTGCAAAAGGGATGAGAAATTATACACGGAAGGTCAATTCAGACCCACGAGTTGACTTCAACCTGAGCCTGGGCCAAACTGTCTCCATCTAAGGAAAACCGTTCACATTGTTTTTGCAGTTTCTTATACATGAACTCAAGGCTTGCTCGGCCATTTCTGTTGCCTGAAACGCAAAGCAAATCTTTGTAGGGGGGGGGTTGTTGTTGTTTGCTTTTGTTGTTATTTTGTTTTGGTTTTGTTTTTGTTTTGGTAGAGAAAGAAGACTCCTGCAATATTTACAGCAGAGCACTTCACCACCTACTGACAGCAATCTGGTTGGTCTCTACTTGGTCAGCATTGTTTTCTTATCCCTGCTTCTGTACCTAGTAAGAAGCTATTTTGGGGGGCCTCCATGCAAAAGTTCTTGCCATGGTTTTTGATTCTCTTTTGTTTTGTTGTGATAGATTTTTGGTTTTTTACAGCAGTTTTAAATTCACAGTGAGCTAAGTATGCTGGCACAAACCTGTAATCCCAATACTTGGGAGGCTGAGGGAGGAGGACAGCAGGTTCAAGCCCAGCCTCAGGAACTTAGTGAGATCCTATTTCCAAATAAAAAATAAAGAGGGCTGGTGGTGTAGCTCAGAGGAAGAATGCCCTGGAGTTCAATCCCCAGTACCACAAAAGAAAAAAAAAATTTTTCACAGTGAAATTGGGGTAGGCTTTCTCTAACCCCACATGTGGGTGACATTTTTGGTTTGGTTTGGTTTTTTAAGCAAACAACCTGTAATGTAAAAAACCTAATTCTTTTTTTTTTTTGCGGTACTGGGGATTGAACTCAGGGGCATTCTACCTCCGAGCTACACCCCCAGCCCTATTTTTTATTCTTTATTTTGAAACCGAGTCTCACTAAGTTGCGGAGTGCCTCACTAGGTAGCTGAGGCTGGCCGTGAACCCGGATCCTCAGGTCTCAGCCTCCCGAATGCTGGGATTACAAGCGTGAGCCACCACACCCGGCGTAAAAAAACTAATTCTAACCGAAGAAAAGGAGAAGTCTTCAACAAGATCCTGCTGGAAGTCTCAGCGGCTCCCTTCTCTCCACCG
Organism: Graphiurus murinus; assembly: GCA_004027655.1. Taxonomy (NCBI): domain Eukaryota; kingdom Metazoa; phylum Chordata; class Mammalia; order Rodentia; family Gliridae; genus Graphiurus; species Graphiurus murinus. The sequence goes on from PVLC010004471.1 coordinate 64,295, forward strand.
ACGGACTCCTGTCACCTTGCTGCAGAAGGGCGTGGACAAAACACTGCTTTGACACAGAGCCACAGGCATCCCAGCCTTCCTTGGCAAGGTATCCGAGGCCGCGAGGACCCTGGGTGTCCTGAGGCTGTTGTCCCGGCACTCCTGTGAGGAGGGCCAAAGGTGACGTCAACTTCACCCAAGGACAGCTGAGGCACCCATTCAAGTCACCCAAACAACCACAGTCTAAACAATGCATACCGAGCACCCAAGTACCAAGATCCAAAGGGCTATGGAACGGCACGATCGCAGAACCCGCCGGTGCTTCCCACATGTCGGGCGCCGTGCCAGGTGCGCTACCTGGGCTGTTTATTTCATCTTTCCACTGTCCCTACAAGGTGGTTGCTGTCACCCTTGCTGACACATGAGGGCACTGAGGCCCAAAGGAGAGAAGTTACTTGCCAGTCGCCTGCAACTGGCGCTCCTAGGGATGAGAAGCTTTGAGACCCTGTAGGGTGTGGATGTAGCTTGTCAGTGAGGGTCCCTGTGGTGAGACTTTGGTCCTTGGCATGGCGGGGGTGGGGGGGGAGGGAACCTAAGAGGTGGGACCTACAGGGAGTTCCTTAGGTCACTGAAAGCACTGACTGTGAAAAGGGACTAAGGTCATTCTCCAGTGACCCCTTGGTAGCTCTTGAGAGAGAACCTTGCCATCTACCATGATGTCGCCCAGCCAAACAGGGGTGGGGGAGTTCTAGCTAGAGCCTTCATTGAGCTGTTTGGACTCTCAGCCTCCATCACTGTGAGCTAAGTCAACCTCTTTTCTTCATAACTATCCTACCTCAGGTATTTTGTTACAGTAATAAAAAGCTGACTAATGCAGGCCCCCAGGCTTCGTTGCCTACGGAGCATACTTTCTTGTTCACTGTACTCTTCCATCTCTTGATTCCCTCTGAGATCTATTTCCTGAGATCAAAGAACGCAAGTCACAGCTGGGAATCTACCTCTGAGGCTTCTTCTTTACAGTCTTTTGTGTTAGATTTGAGGTTTGCCTAGAATTTTTCTACCTGTCTACTAATCGCGCTTTCTCCTAGACATCCTCCCAGACATTTCTCCTCTCCTGGTTAACTTGTGATGCTCACAGAAAAATATATACCACATACTAAATGGACAAGCAAGCCTACCGAGTACCCAAGCATTGGGGCAGTGGTCATACACCACACTGTGCTCTTCTTTTATTATTATTTTTTTTTCTGGTGGTACTGGGATTAAACCCAGGAGCATTATGCCTCTGAACTACACCCCCAGCCCTTTTTTTTTTTTTTTTAATTTTGAAACAGTCCCTTATTAAGGGACTGACACTGGCCTCAAACCAATAATTTTCCTGTCTCAGCCTCTCCCAAGTACTGGGATTACATGCATGCACCACCACATCCAGTTTCTTCTTTGAGTCTTTTTTTTTTTTTTTTTTTGCGGTACTGGGGATTAAACTCAGGGGCATTCTACGTCTGAGCTACACCCCCAGCCCTATTTTTTATTCTTTATTTTGAAACAGGGTCTCACTAAGTTGTGGAATGCCTCACTAGGTAGCTGAGGCTGGCCGCGAACCCGGATCCTCTGGTCTCAGCCTCCCAAATACTGGGATTACAAGCGTGCGCCACCACGCCCGGCTTCTTCTTTGAGTCTTAAAACACAAAGATGTGGGAGCTGGGGATGTAGCCTAGGGGCTGAGTGCTTACTCAACATGAGGTGGAACTTTAATTTTATCCCCAGCACCACACACATACACACATTTTTTTTTTAAGCTCATGATATAATAACTCAAGAGGCCAGACCTGAAACTCCAACTCCACCCACTTCTCCCATGTGGACCTTCAGGAGGATGGAACCACTGTGATACTACCCATTTGGGTACTCAATGAAAATCTACTTTTCCTCCAGTTCTGAACCTCCCCCCTCCCACTCAGCCACACAACCTTGTTTCAGTAGCCCGTGATTACAGGGACACAGATCTGATGGCTTCCCTGCACACTAAGGCTTCCAGGGCACAGATGTGGGCCCAGAAACCATTTTCAAACTATTTCTCTTGCTTCGCATTCCAAGTTAAGTACTTACCGTCTGCTAGCTGGGAAACACCACTGACCACCACACCAGAACTATTCTCCAAAACCTGAATGCCAGAGAATTAAATGGAGGCCCAGATCAACTTTTGTCAATTCTGTAGATACATTCAACAAGCTGCCAGCCACGATGAATTTTTTTTTTTTTTTTTTAGTGGAACTGGGGCATTCTACTTCTGAGCTACATCCCCAGCCCTATTTTTTTATGTTTATTTTGAAACAGGGTGTCACTAAGTTGCAAAGGGCCTCACTAAGTAGCTGAGGCTGGCCTCGACTCTGTGATCCTCCTGTCTCAGCCTCCTAAGTACTGGGATTTCACCACACCCGGCTCAACGGTGAAAATATTCTAACTGCATTACTAATCGGAGTAACTTTTGTCCATATATCCAGGCAAAAGAGAAAAACTCTTAGGAAAGTGCCCAGTGCCCCACAGGTGCCTCAGGGCCTTTGCACAGACCCTGGCTGCTGGAGATGAAAAGGAACCTGCTTTCGTGCCTCAGTGGCCTCTCCTACACAGCCATGCCACCTTCGCGTCCACGGCACTCCTAAGCAGACGCTGGTACTACCATCAAAGACGGCCTTCCCTACCCTGCACCCGCATTGCCTCCTACAAAGCTTCCCTGGTGCCAGGACTGGCACCTCACCTTAAGATTAGCCAAAGGCTACGTAAAAAGCAGTGGGAGGAGCCGGGCATGGTGGTACTCGCTTGTAAACCCGGTACTTGGGAGGCTGAGATAGGAGGATCACAGGTTTGAGGACAGCCTCAGCAAGTAGTGAGACTCTCATCAACCTAGTGAGACTCTGTTTCCAAATAAGAAATAAAATCAGGCTGGGGGTGTAGCTTGAAGGTAGAATGCCTCTGGGTTCAATCCCCAGTACCAACACACACACACACACACACACACACACACACACACACACACACACACGTGGAGGGAGTAGAAAGCTGGCGTCTCAGCTGTTCACAGGGACCTGATTTTATTGCCATTTAGAGTAACTCTCTTAGCTTCTGCGAACACCTACTCCCTCAAACTACAAGTTAAACTTTTCACAGCTTCCTGGTGACACCAGCGTTGCAAGAAGCTTCTAATGCTGATGGAAGTGAAAATAAGCGCTGGGCGCAGTGGTGGGCACCTGTAATCCCAGGACTTGGGAGGCTGAGGCAGGAGGATCACAAGTTTAGGACCAGCCTCAACAAGTTAGCGAGGCCCTCAGCAACTTAATGAGATCCTGTTTCAAAATTAAAAGATAAAAATGAGGCTGAAGAGCCGGGCATGGTGGCGCACGCTTGTAATCCCAGCATTCGGGAGGCTGAGACCGGAGGATCCGGGTTCGCGGCCAGCCTCAGCTACCTAGTGAGGCACTCCGCAACTTAGTGAGACCCTGTTTCAAAATAAAGAATAAAAAATAGGGCTGGGGGTATAGCTCGGAGGTAGAATGCCCCTGAGTTCAATCCCCAGTACCACAAAAAAAAAAAAAAAATGAGGCTGAAGGTGTAGATCAGAGGCAGAATGTCCCTAGGTTCAAGCCCCAGTACCACAAAAAAATCTACAACACAGCCAGGCGTGCTGGTGCATGCCTATAATTCCAGTATTGGGATATCAATACAGGAGGTTTGAGGTCAGCCTCAGCAATTTATTGAGGACCTCAGCAACTTAATGAGGTCCTCTTTCTTTCTTTCTTTCTTTTTCTTTCTTTCTTTCCTTCCTTCCTTCCTTTCTTTCTTTTCTTTCCTCCTCCTCTTCCTCCTTCTCCTCCTCCTCCTCCTCCTCTTCCTCCTCCTCTTCCTCCTCCTCCTCCTCCTTTTCCTCCTCCTTCTCCTCTTTAATGTGGAACTAGGAATTAAACCCAGGGCATTCTTCCTCCAAGCTATACCCCAGCCCTGTTTTATTTTTTATTTTGATACAGGGTCTTACTAGGTTGCTGACAGTCTCACCAATTTGCAGAACCTGGCCTTGAACCTGTGATCCTCCTGTCTCAGTCTCCCAAGTACAAGGATTATAGGCATGTACCAACAAGAGCCTGATGAAACCCTGTTTCAAAATAAAAAATAAAAAGGGCTGGGAGTGTAGCTCAGAGTAGAATAACCCTGTGTTCAATCCCTAGTACAAAAAAAAAAAAAAAATCTACAACTCATCATTAGGAAGGTTACTAATGCTGACTGCTCTGACTTATCATTAAATCTAAACAGAGCCATTTACTTGCTAATTACATTTTTAGCTTTATAGCACTGACCAGAAAAAGGTTGTTTATTCATTACAAAAAACAATTAATGTAAGAAGAAAATAAAACCTACACAGCCTTAGGAAGGACTTTACTAATGGAATCATACAAACCCCTAATTTTTTGTTGTTGTTCTAGAGACTAAACTCAGGTAACATTCTATCTCTGAGCTACACCCCTAGCCCTTTTTATGTTTTATTATAAGTTCTTGCTAAATTGCTGATGGCCTCACTAAATTGCTGAGACTGGCTTTGAATTTATGAGCCTGCCAAGTACTGAGATTACAGGTGTGTGCCACCACTCCCAGCTCAAGCCCCTAACTTATTTGTTTACTTATTTATTTATTACTTATTCTTTTTTTTTCTTTTGTGGTACTGGGGATTGAACCCAGGGGCATTCTACCTCCGAGCTATACCCCCAGTTCTATTTTTTATTCTTTATTTTAAAACAGGGTCTCACTAAGTAGCTGAGGCTGGCCGCAAACCCAGATCCTCTGGTCTCAGCCTCCCAGGTATTACAAGCATGGCCCACCTCGCCCAGTTTATTCATTTATTTATTTTTGGTACTGGGAATTGAATCCAGGGGCATTCTACCTCCAAGCTACCCCCCCAGCCCTATTTTATTTTTATTTTGAAACAGGGTCTCACTGGGTTTATGAGAGTCTCACTACTTGCTGAGACTGTCCCCAAAATTGTGATCTTCCTCTCTCAGCCTCCCAAGTACTGGGATTATAGGCCTGCACCACAATGCCTGGCTTTTTGTTTTTTTTTTTTTTTGTGGTACTGAGGATTGAACTCAGGGGCATTCTAACTCCGAGCTATACCCCCAGCCCTATTTTTTTATTCTTTATTTTGAAACAGGGTCTCACTAAGTCGAAGAGGGCCTCACTAAGTAGCTGAGGCTGGCCTCAAACCTGGATCCTCCTGTCTCAGCCTCCCAAGCATGCGCCACCACGCCCGGCTTAATTTCTTATTTAGAAACAGGGTCTTGCTAGGTTGCTGAAAGTCTCACTACTTGCTGAGGCTGTCCTCAAACCTAGGATCCTCCCGAGAGGTATTACAGGCATGTGCCACCGCACCCCGCTAAGAGTAAGGATTTAGAAGAGTACCAAATTGCTGGGCGTGGTGGTGCATGTAATCCCAGTACTTGGGAGGCTGAGACCAGATGACCCAGGTTCACGGCCAGGCTCAGCTACTTTGTGAGGTCCTCTGCAACTTAGTGAGACCCTGTTTCAAAATGAAGAATAAAAAATAGAACTGGGGGCATAGCCTGGAGGTAGAATGCCCCTGGGTTCAATCCCCAGTACAGCAAAAAAAAGAAAAAAAGTACCAAATTATGTGTTATCTCTGTCTGAGCACTGTGTGTCTGCACCCCCACACACACTAGGGATTGAGCCCAGGGGCATTCTATCTACGAGCCACACTCCTATTTTACTTTTTATTTCAAAATAGGGTCCCACTAAGTTTGCTGAGGGCCTTGATAAATTACAGAGTCTGGCCTCGATCCTCCGATCTCCCTGTCATAGCCTCCCAAGTACTGGGATGCGCCACCACAGCCGACTGAGCACTTTTAAAGTATGGCTTCAGGTGGAAAGTATGGCCAAGTTAATCACTGGGAAACAAAGAATTCTAGAATGGAGTCAAGTGTAGGGAGTCCATGGCGAATGGAAGATGATTCCACGGTGAGTGGAAGATGATGATTCCACGTAGAACCAGAGACAGAAGCTGGGCATGGTGGTGCACGCTTGGGAGGCTAAGACAGGAGGATCACGGGTTTGAGGATAGCCTTAGCAACTTAACGAGATCCCAGCAACCTAGCAAAGCCCTGTTTCAAACCAGAAAAATAAAAATGGGCTAGAGGTATAGCTCAGAGGTAGAATGTCCCTGGGTTCAATCCCCAGTACCTAAAAAAAGATTTACATTTAGTGAATGAAAACATTTTTTTTTTTTTCTGGCAGTACTGGGGATTGAACTCAGGGGCATTCTACCTCTGAGCTACACCCCCAGCCCTATTTTTTATTCTTTATTTTGAAACAGGGTCTCACTAAGTTGTGGAGTGCCTCACTAGGTAGCTGAGGTTGGCTGCGAACCCTGATCCTCCAGTCTGAGCCTCCCAAATGCTGGGATTACAAGCATGCGCCACCACACCCAGCTGAAAACATTCTTCAATAATTCCAAAATAATAAAATAAAAAGAATGTCAGTAAGTGTAAAATATAACCCAAGTAACATTCATTGAATGTTCACAAGGAGTTTAACATGAAGCACTGAAGCTTCAGGCTCGAGACCCCTCTCTAAGTCAGGCCTGGAGGTGCGTTCCTGGAATCCCAGCTACAGGGGAGGCTGAGGCAAGAGGATCCCAAGTTCAAAGCTAGCCTGGGTAACTTAGCAAGACTGTCTCAAAATAAAATAAAAAGGGCTGGAGGTAGCTCAATGGTGGAGTGCTTGCCTAACATGCTGGAGGCTCAGGGTTCTATACCCAGTATTAGGAAGGAGGGGAGAAAAAACAAATAAACATAAAATACTATAAAACTTTATGACTTATATAGATGAAAGCAACTTAAGACAAGTTTTCCCAAATATGACAATAATCTCAAAAAACTTTGCATGGCATGCTAATAACCCATGATGAAACTTAAGGTTTTCTCCTAAACTGTCAATATTAAAAAACAAATCCCATAGAGCAACGAACAAATTATCTTGCTATTCTCTCTACAGAAAATGGTATTCCAAAATCACTGTCATAGGAAGAAATGATCAAAGGAAACACGGCCCAGAAAATACAGGGGGAAAAAAAGTAACATAGACATATGTCAAACAGCTGATTAGCAATAATACCATTATTGTCTGCATTTGGTAATGTAGAGGTTGTTGGATTTATTTGTTTGTTTATTTATTTATTTAGTGTGTGTGTGGCACTGGGGATTGAGCCTGGGGATATTCTACCTCTGAGCTACACCCCCAGCTCTATTTTATTTTATTTTTTTGAAACAGGGTCTCATTAGGTTGATGAGAGTCTCTCTACTTGCTGAGGCTATCCTCGAACCTGCAATCCTCTTGTCTCAGCCTCCCAAGTACTGGGATTATAGGTCTTCGCCACAATGCCCGGCACGGATTTAGTTTTTTTTTTTTTTTTTTTGCGGTACTAGGGATTGAACTCAGGGGCGTTCTACTTCCGAGCTATACCCCCAGCCCTATTTTTTATTCTTTATTTTGAAACCAGGTCTCACTAAGTTGCGGAGTGCCTCACTAGGTAGCTGAGGCTGGCCGCGAACCCAGATCCTCCAGTCTCAGCCTCCCGAATGCTGGGATTACACGGATTTAGTTATTTAAACATACCCTTTTTGTGTTTTCTTTCATGGTTTTAAATAAGTGTTCTTAGAGCCGGGTGTGGTGGCACACGCTTGTAATCCCAGCATTTGGGAGGCTGAGACTGGAGGATCCGGGTTCGTGGCCAGCCTCATCTACCTAGTGAGGCCCTCCGCAACTTAGTGAGACCCTGTTTCAAAATAAAGAATAAAAAATAGGGCTGGGGGTATAGCTCGGAGGTAGAATGCCCCTGAGTTCAATCCCCATTACCACAAAAAAATAAAATAAAATAGGGCTGGGGGTATAGCTCGGAGGTAGAATGTCCCTGAGTTCAATCCCCAGTACCGCAAAATAAATAAGTGCTCTTGCTTATACTTCTTTGTTTTGCTTTGTTTTATTCTGGTGCTGAGGATTGAATGCGGTGTTTTGCTTGTTTGTTTGGGATTGAAGGACAAGTTTTGTTTATGCAGAGCTGTGGCTCATACCCAGGCAAGTGCTCTGCCACAGAGCTGCACTCCAGCCTCGTACTTAGGCTTTATATTCATAGTTTTATATTCTTTATGATCCCCCCCAAATTGAATAAGCTTCAAGTCATACCAAGCCTGAGTCCCCTCAGCAGGTGCATCCTGGGTACCAAACCCTGAGTTTTCCTGGAACCATCTCCTCCAGCTCAGCCAATAGCTCTTTGAAATGGGGGTACACACCTGTAATCCCACTCAGTATTTGCAAGACTGAGACAGGGAGATCGTAGGTTGGAGACCTGCGTCTGCAATTTAGCAAGACCCCATTTCAAAATAAAATAGGGTTGGGGGTGTAGCTTGGAGGTAGAATGCCCCTGGGCATAAGAAGGAAGACAGGCAGGCAGGAAGGAAGGAAGACAGCCCGGAATGGTGGCACAAGCCTATAATCAATCCTAGCACTTGGGAGACAGGAGGATCACAGGTTCACAACTCAGTGAGGCCCCCTGCAACTTAGCGAGACACTATTTCAAAATAAAAAAATAATAATAAAATAGGGTTAGGGGTGTAGCTCAGAGGTAGAATGACCCTGAGTTCCATCCCCAGTCCCAAAAAACAAAAAACAAAACCATATTATGGTTTGGGCGTCCACCCGTGGGCTCTTTTCCTCAGCTCATATGGAAATAAGGAGCCAGGACAGGTTGTTGCCATGTTAAAGTAGGCTGTTTTAAAGTAGGATGTACTGCAAAGCGAGAGAGAAAGTATCACACTAATGTGATGGGGTGCTCCCCAATGAGACACGGCCACCCCTCTAGCCTCCGAATCTTCTATTTAGTTCCTGCTTCTTTATCTTTTCAAGGAGGGCCGGTCTGGTCAGTCATCACCAGCTTAATCAGTGAGTACAGGAGGGAATTCATGGCCACCCAGCAGCTCTCATGGACTCAGCTTATCTTCACCCTCCAAATGCAGGTGCAGGCAGCAGCTCTGTAACAGCCTGTGGAGCTCATACCCCACAAACATGGCCGGCTCGCAAAGGAGAGGAGAGGGAGCGCTGGGGTGTAGCAGGCTCTGTTACCTGTAATCTCTCTGCCCAAGGGCAGCGCGAGGGGCTTCAGCTATTTTTGCAATTTTTTTTTTTTCCTAGCAGTTAACACCGGGTCAAACAGATTCAAGGCGTCTCAGCAACTTAGCAAGGTCCTCAGCAATTTAGCCAGACCGGGTTGCAAAAAATAAAAAGAGCTGGGATCATGGCTGGGAGGTGGAATGGCCCTGTTCAATCCAAAGTACTGCCTTCCACCCACCAAAAAGAAAGAAAGAAAGAAAGAAATAGTAACAGTTTAGATGAGGGACTGGGCCTCTAGCAAGAGAGAGCTAGGTCTCACCCAACTGCAGACTCCAGAGGGCCCCCAGCCCCGGGGGGGAAATCCTGCCACACCCTAGAGTGCGCCCACCCCTAAGGCAAGAGAGGAAAGGCCCCGCCCTTCTCTGACCTAGGGTTCCTACAAGGTGAGTCTCTAAGGGCTGGAGGACCAGGGAGAATCTCAAACCCTTGGAGCAGAGAGGCCCTATTTCAGTTCACTGCAAAGCTGAGGGCTCACCTCCTGTCCCTGGGCAAAAGTAGACCTCTGCAGTGGGTTACCTTTCAGGGGCAACCTCTACATGGGTGACAGGCCCTCTCTCCCAATGTTGTTGTTGTTATTATTATCATTTTGTTATTGAGGTTTGAACGCAGGGGCATTCTACCTCCAAACTACACCCCTAGCCCTTTTCATTTTTCTTTCTTTCTTTCTTTTTCTTTTTTTTTTTTTTTTTTTTTTTTTGCGGTACTGGGGATTAAACTCAGGGGTATTCTACTTTTGAGCTATACTCCCAGCCCTATTTTTTATTCTTTATTTTGAAACTGGGTTTCACTAAGTTGCGGAGTGCCTCACTAGGTAGCTGAGGCTGGCCGCGAGCCCGGTTCCTCCGGTCTCAGCCTCCCGAATGCTGGGATTATAAGCGTGCGCCACCACACCGGCTTCATTTTTTATTTTGAAATAGGGTCTTGCTGAGTTAGTGAGGCTGGCCTTGAACCTGTGATCCTTGGTCTCAGCCTCCCAAACTGCTGGGGTTATAGGGGTGTCCCACTGCACCTGGCTCTTCTGGTGTTATTTATGGCTCAGGTGAGGCTGATGAGTCCGCATGGAGAGGCTGGATCCTAAGACCTGGGAGGAAGACAGGTGAGGAGAGGGGCAGGGAGAGTCAGGCCAGATTGAGTGCACCAGACTCACCTCCCTTTCTCCCCAGCCCTGCCCTGCCCACGTCTTCCCCCAGCCTCCAGGCATCTCTCCCCAGAGGTTTTCACATTTCCAGGAGGGGCAGGCCCGCCAGCCCTCTCTGCACCTCCATTCCGACTAACAACCGCAATCTGCACAATGCTCTGTGTCCAGCAAACTGCCCGCTGACTCTGGTCACAAGAACTTGCCCCTCCTCTACGGCCACCCACCCCTCCAACCACCTGAACCTTCGGCCATCGGTCCTCCCTGCAGAGGACTGGTCCCGACCATTTTTTGTATCACTCATATTATGTTTAAAATGATGAAATGAAAAGGTCGTTTGGGATTTACCTTCTCGGGTCAGTGGTCAGCAAAGCCAAGAGAACACAGGAAACCAGTGAGCGCACTGCACTGCCTAGGGCCTGGCTGTTAACCCAGCCACACCGGTAATTACTGCAGCTGGAATTACACTCCAGGGCTGTGCAGGGAAGGAGACCCTGGGGCTGGGGTGTGGCTCGGAGGAAGGGCTCTTGCCTAGCAAGCTGGAGGCCCTGGTTCAATCCCTCACTGTATTGCCTCCCCCACCTCTCCTCCCCCCCTCCCCAGACACACCCCCCAAAAAAGAGGAGAAGAAAGAAGGAACTGGAGCCTTCCTCCAGCAAGGTTAGACCAGCAGGTACTGGATCAGGGGTATAGATATGCAAAGTCCCAGAGTGAGAGAGAAGCTACCCAGTCCACCCAGTTCCCTGGTTGTAGGTGGACTGTGTTAGCATACCTAAAGAAATAGAGTCCTCCAAGAAAGGGAGGGGGAGCCGGAAGTGGGCAGGAGGTCGGCATCTGGGCGTCCCCAGGGATTCCACAAAGGCAGCTCTTCCACTGTCCGCCCAGCACGTTAGTACGGGGAGCCCAGGCCTGGAGGTCAGGGTCTCAGCAACAATGGCATCTGGTGGCAGGGGGAGGGGGGCTGCTGAGGTCTGTCTGATCTTCCTCCAAGGCACACTGACACAGGACAGAGTCTTCCCTCCCCAGCCCCACCCTGCCAAGCCACTTCCATGTGGTTAAATTTCTCACTATAAATTAATACAAAGGAGCTGGGCGTGGTACCGCAGGCTTGTAATCCCAGCATTTGGGAGGCTGAGATCGAAGATCCGGGTTCGCGGCCAGCCTCAGCTACCTAGTGAGGCACTCCGCAACTTAGTGAGACTCGGTTTCAAAATAAAGAATAAAAAAAATAGGGCTGGAGGTAGAATGCCTCCGAGTTCAATCCCCAGTACCGCAAAAAATAATAATTAATTAATTAATACAAAGGAGGTTTCCTGAGCCAGGACCCCAGTCCCTGAGCTTAGTTGCACCAATGAGAAACAGGTCTCACTAGGTTGATGAGAGTCTCACTACTTGCCTGAGGCTGCCCTCAAACCTGTGATCCTCGCATCTCAGTCTCCCAAGTACTGGGATTATAAGTGTGTGCCACCACGCCTGGCCGAAGGCGGTGAATTTTCAAACTTGCCTGTTCCTCTCAAGGACAGGTGTGAGCTGTCCTAGTTAATACCCTAAGATACAATGTCATCTCAGCCTAGATGGTCACATCACTCCCAGCTCTGTCTCGGGCGATGACAGGCAGACAGCTCACGGCAACAGTTACTAATATGCTGTTTCTTGGGGTTCAGATTCAGGAGTGAGAAAGGAAGAGTCCAAGGATTGTGGGTGTAGACTTCAGACATGAGGGAGACTTGTGTACATGTGCTACCCCAGGGCAAGGAGACACATCAGGCTGGTGATTTCAGAGACCGCTGTGCCCTGAATTCCCAGTGGCTCCGCAGGGATTCAGGGACGATTGGCCATTGCTTATGCAGGTGCATAGTCTGCTGCCTGAAGATCCACTGATTCCCAGTTTTCTCCTGACGAGTCAGTCTTTCCCAGCCACAGACAGAGTGTATATATTAGCCTACACTGAGAACAGGTCTGCTGAAAATGGCTTTCTTTTTTTTTTGGTGGTACTAGGGATTGAACTCAGGGGCATTCTACCTCCGAGCTATATCCTTTTTACTCTTTATTTTGAAACAGAGTCTCACTAAGTTGCAGAGTGCCTCACTAGGTAGCTGAGGCTGGCCACAAACCCGGATCTTCCAGTCTCATCCTCCCAAAAGCTGGGATTGCAAGTGTGCGCCACCACGCCCGGCTTTTTCCTGATCAATTCTTTACAGAAAAGCCTTGCTGACCCCTGTACTAAAGGAGAGGATGACAATAGAAGGAAACTTGGATTCCAGGGCTGCTCCTACGGAAGGCTCAGCTCTGGGAGGTCAGGCGAGTCCTTACATCTCTCCTCTCCCATTTCATTCATAACACAGGATGAGTCACAGGCGGCAAGTGCACAACGAATACTTAGCTAACACCCACAATCTGCGTTTTGAACATGTGACGGGAAGGACTGGCCATTGGTTTTCTTTTTTTTTTTTTTTTTTTTTTTTTGCGGTACTGGGGATTGAACTCAGGGGCATTCTACCTCCGAGCTACACCTCCAGCCCTATTTTTTATTCTTTATTTTGAAACAAGGTCTCACTAAGTTGCAGAGGACCTCACTAGGTAGCTGAGGCTGGCCATGAACCCAGATCCTCCGGTCTCAGCCTCCCGAATGCTGGGATTACAAGGGTGCACCACCATGCCCAGCATGGCCATTTGTTTTCTGGAGGGCAAGATGTCCTTTTGTGGTCTAGCGGTATTTTACAGCTGGAGCAGGAAGCTCTCTTCTTTAGCCAGCTGTACTGTGCAACTGTTTTCATTTTGGGCTTACTGAGCCCCCCACGCCCTGCCCCATGACATGCAGTGCCCTGCGCTGGCCACAGCGACACAAGATAGTAGATACTTCCAATTGAAGATGGTACGTGACGAGGGAAACACGATCATTGGCAAAGGCTGAGAGGTTCAAGGAATGTTTCCTGTGTGTGTGTGTGTGTGTGTGTGTGTGTGTGTGTGTGTGTGTGTGTTAATGAAGATTGAACCCAGGAGATTTCTACCTCTGAGCTACACTCTCAGCCAAATTTTATTTTTTGTGTTGAAACATGGTCTCACTCAGTTGCAAGGGCCTCACTAAGTCGCTGAGGCTGGCCATGAACCTGAGATCCTTCTGTCTCAGCCTCCCAAGTGCTGAGATTACAAGCATGAGCCACCTCACCTGGCTATGTTTCAATTTTTTAAAAAAGGAGTATAGCTCAGTGGCAGAACATTTGCCCAGCATGTGAGAGGCCTTGGGTTCAATTCTTTGCACCAAACAAAAGATTAAAAAAAAAAAAAAAAAGGAAAAATATGAATAGTATCTGAAAGGATCAATAGAACTGCAGAAAAAGGAATGGGGATGGGAGAATGTTCTACTTTGTTCTTTTCTTCTTTTCTTTTTTAATTGAAGTTCTGGAGATTGAACCCTCATGCATGCTAGGCAAGTGATCTACCACTAAGATATACCCTCAACCTGTTAAAAAAATTTTTTTTTTTTTTTTTTAGTATGTATGTGGCATTAGGGATTGAACCCAGGGACATCCTACCAGACCTTTTTTATATGTTTGTTTTTGAAATAGAGTCTTGCTAGGTTGCTGAAGAGTCTCCTATGTTGTTAACACTGTCCTCAAACCTGAGATCCTCCTGTCTCAGCCTCCTAAGTACTGAGATTACAGGCACGCACTACCAGACCTGGCAAATTTTTAAAAATTTGAGACAGGGTTTTGCTAAATTGTCCAGGCTGGACTCAAACTTGTGATCCTCCTGCCTCAGCCTCCCCAGTATTTGGGTCTGTAGGCATGCACCACCACACCTGGCTACTCTGTTTTGTTCTTGATTGGAAGAAGCAGTAAAACAAAAGCTTAAGAGTAATGAAGGTCAAGAGCAAATTCAGAGAAACATAAAACAGACCGATTCATCTAGAGACTAAGAGCGGGGGATGGTTGGAAAGGTAAAGTTGGAGCCAAACCATGGAAGAAGCTGAATTCCAAACCCACAAGTTTGGATTTTATCCTAGACATTGGGGAGCCATTGAATGTTCTAGGGAAGGTAGGTGATGACGGGATGAAAGTGAGACTGTAGAAACATTAATCTGGCCATAAGATATAGGAAGAAATCAGAAGGAACTGACATATAGAAGAATTTGGCTTGCAACACAGGAAACGCAAGCTGTCGTATTGGGACATTGTTTTGATAGGGAAAATAAATGATCTTATCTTCATTTTAACTTACATTTTCCTATCTGTGTATCCTTGGTAACTCCCATATGTCTTAGTATCATATGTCTTAGTATCCGTTACTACCTGACAAATAAGCAAAACTGGAGTCCAGCAAGGAAAATATTTCAGGGAAAAAAGACAAGCAAAAGTCAGGTCTTAGTTTGAGTTATCACTCTTTCGGGAGATACGGGTATACAAATTATAAGAGTGGGCTTTTGATTTCAAATCACAAGCTGGGGAGAAGGTCGTTAGGGCTAGCAGGAAGGTGATTGTCTCTCTTCCTCTTCCCCCTCTGTCACAATCCAGTTTTATCATTTACCACCCCCAGAAGGGCAGCTAGACCATCTTTCTCTCCTCAGGATCTATCAGAAAGGAGGCTGTGCCCACCCTGTGTCTGCCTTCCTCAGGAGCCAGGTATTCCACCCCTTGCTGGGTTAGTGCACGCTCTCAAGTCCCCCAGGCTCGGCGCTTCTGTGTTGTGGTGCTGGGAGAGCTTGCTTATTGGAGGAGGAGAGGTACGGAGCAGAGGCTAAAAACAATGCTTTGGCCGGGCATGATGGCATACGCTTGTAATCCCAGTACTTGGGAGGCTGAGACAGGAGGATCACAGGTTCTCAGCCAGCCTCAGCTACTTAGTGAGGGCCTTTGCAACTTTAGTGAATCCCAGCCTCTCCTACCACGTGACCTCCTCTGGTCACTTTAACTTCACCTCTCTCTCCACCCCCTTGCCCTGTATGGTGGGAATGCAGAGTACCTACTTCGAGGGGTGTCATGATTATTTCCAGTTTCTGCCACTGTAAACAAGACAGATGAATAGCCACATCCCTACACCTTGCACAGATCTTTCTTTCTTTCTTTTTTTTTTTTTTGCAGTACTAGGGATGGAACCTGGGGGCGTTCTACCTCTGAGCTACACCCCCAGTCCTATTTTTTATTCTTTATTTGGAAATAGGGTCTCACTAAGTTGCAGAGTGTCTCACTAAGTAGCTGAGGCTGGCCACGAACCTGGATCCTCCCATCTCAGCCTCCCAAGTACTGGGATTACAAGCGTGCACCACCACACCTGTCTAGATCTTTCTTTTTTTTTTTTTTTTTGGTACTGGGGATTGAACTCAGAGGCATTCTACCTCCTAGCTATACCCCCCAGCCCTATTTTTTATTCTTTATTTTGAAACTGAGTCTCATTAAGTTGCAGAGTGCCTCACTAGGTAGCTGAGGCTGGCCTCGAACCCGGATCCTCCGGTCTCAGCCTCCCGAATGCTGGGATTACAAGCGTGCGCCACCACGCCCGGCTTCCTTTCTTTTTCTTATAATGAATTTCTAAAAGAGGAATCGCTGGGTCGAAGAGCATCCACACTGCAGGGCCTTCGATCCCTGATGCCCAAATGTTCTCCTAGAGGTAACCCTCATTTACATCCTCCAGCAGTGGCATACAAGAGTGAATAGCCTAGAGCTTTCTGCAGAAAGATCAGTATGTGAGTGGAGAATGGCGACGAACGCCTGTAATCCCTGTACTTGGGAGGCTGACAAGAGGATCACAGGTTCCAGGCCGGCCTCAGCAACTTAGCCGGACCCTCACTGTTACATTAGCTATAGAACGTCTCCTGAGGAGCTCATGTATTAATGCTCAGTTAGTTAAGGCATGAGGCCTGCAGTCTTTTCACTGTGTGAATGGACTTACTGGGCAGTAACCTAGGAGGGTGGGTGAGGCTGGTCCTGGGGGCGTGACCTTGGGCACTGTGCTGGCATCCTTACCTCCCTTTGCTAGTTTGCTTGGTTCCAGACTCTACCTTCCCCCTATTATAATCCTTAAAAGACCGACCATACAACATAGAGGAAGACAGATGTATTTGCTCACGGTTTTCTTGGAGGTTCTATGGTGTGAGAGCAGAGGCTTGCTCTCTCCCTCTCTCTGCTTTTCACCACCATGTCCTGGTATCCACAAACCCCAGCCTCAACGGACTGAACCTGAAATCTCCAAGAAAACTGTGAGCAAATACATCTGTCTTCCTCTATGTTGTATGGTCGGTCTTTTAAGGATTATAGTAGGGGGAATGTTGACTGAGACAGCAACTTAGTGAGACCCTGTTTCTTTTTCTTTTTGGTACTGGAGATGGAACTCAGAGGCATTCTACCTCCGAGCTATACCCCCAGCCCTATTTTTTATTCTTTACTTTGAAACAGGGTCTCACTAAGTTGTGAAGTGCCTCACTAAGTAGCTGAGGCTGGCCGCGAACCCAGATCTTCCTGTTTCAGCCTCCCGAATGCTGGGATTATAAGTGTGCGCCACCACACCCTGTTTCAAAATAGTAAGTAAAAAGAGTTAGGGGAAGCTGGATGTGGTGGTGCATGCTTGTAATCCCAGTCCTTGGGAGGCTGAGACAGAAGGATCGCAGGTTCGCAGCCAGGCTCAGCTACTTAGTGAGGCCCTCTGCAACTTACTGAGACCCTGTTTCCAAATGAAATATAAAAATAGGTATAACATGGAGGTAGAAGGCCCCTGGGTTCCATCCCCAGTACCACCCCCCCACACACACACAAAAAAAAAAGGGTTAGAGGGGTAGCTCAGAGGTAGAATGCCCCTGGGTTCAATCCCCAGTACCAAGAAAAAAAATAATAATAATAAAATAGGTCTAGGGAAGTAGCTTGGAGATAGAATGCCTCTGGGCTTAATCCCTAGTACCCAAAACAAGCAAACAAAACAAAAATAAAGATGAATATGTGAGTTAGGGGGAAGGTGTGGAAGCTTCCAGTGGTGTTTTAAGGAAGAAGGAGGGCTAGACTTGATGTTCACCCTGCTACCTAGCAACCCCAGGTAGTATAAAGTGTGTTTCTGAACTTTCTGCAGCCTCCTCCCAACATCCCTTCTGTTAAAAAAATTACTGTGTGGTACCTAATATTGCCACAAGTAGAAATACTGACTTCCAACAGCCAAACATATACTACACTAGCAATTAGACCCCATACCACGCCCCAGGAGCCTCAAGGATCCCAAGGGCATGGCACAGAAAACCCAATCTTTCTGTACAAACAGTGGCCATCATCATATCTGTGTCTCTCTGGCACCAAGTCTATTTTGCTTGCCTTCTCTATAAATATCTACAGTTACAAGTAAATGTCCACAGTAGTTTCCAGATGTCTTTTTCCATATACGTGCCCATTAGAGATACACCATTCACGTCAAAAACACACTTTCCATATTTGTTTCTTATAAAATGTTTTGTTCTTCCTAACATCAAATCAGCAGAAAAAATTCCAAATGAACACATCTATCAGAGTGCTCTAATTGGTTTTCTCCCTGTAAGTCAAGGTCTTTCGGAAAATGGAAAACAATGTTCTATAGCTCCAGATCCAGAAGATCCTGAGTCTATGCCTTCTATGACCCAGGTCCACTGGGGACCAAGCAGAAGCAGCACCCACATGCACTCTCTCCCTTGCACCCCACCATGCTGTACCCCAAGACAGTCATGATGTCATACGATAATGAGCTTCATCACCCTCCCGGGGTCCTTCTTCCTCCTCTCCTCCTTCAGGTCTGAAGCTGACTGCCCAGGAAAACCACTGGCTTCTCTCCAAAGCCTCGTCAGAGCGAAAGATGAAAAATAAAGCCAGGTATGGTAGTGCTTGCCTGTAATCGCAATACTTGGGGGGCTGAGAGAGGAGGATTGCAGGTTCAAGGCCAGCCTCAGCAACCTAGCGAGATCTGCAGCAACTTAGGAAGACCCTGTTTCAAAATAAGAAGTAAAATAGTGAGCCGGGCATGGTGGTGCACGCTTGTAATCCCAGCATTCGGAAGGCTGAGACCGGAGGATCCGGGTTCGCGGCCAGCCTCAGCTACCTAGTGAGGCACTCCGCAACTTAGTGAAACTCGGTTTCAAAATAAAGAATAAAAAATAGGACTGGGGTGTAGCTTGGAGGTAGAATGCCTCTGAGTTCAATCCCCATTACCGCAAAAATAAATAAATAAAGAATAAAAAATAGGGCTGGGGGTATAGCTCGGAGGTAGAATGCCCCTGAGTTCAATCCCCAGTACCGCAAAATAAAAAAAAAAAAAAAATAGGGTAGCCGGGCGTGGTGGCGCACGCTTGTAATCCCAGCATTCGGGAGGCTGAGACAGGAGGATCTGGGTTCGTGGCCAGCCTCAGCTACCTAGTGAGGCACTCCGCAACTTAGTGAGACCCGGTTTCAAAATAAAGAATAAAAAATAGGGCTGGGGGTATAGCTCGGAGGTAGAACGCCCCTGAGTTCAATCCCTAGTACCGCAAAAAAATAAAATAAAATAAAATAGGGCTGGTGATGTAGCTCAGAGGTACAACACCTCTGGGGTTCCATCACCAGTACCCCACCAAAAAATAAAGATGAGAAATAACTTATATTCTCTCTATTCCATTGAACCTCCTGGGTTTAAAGCCCATCTCTGCCCCAGTACTACTGTGTCAAGATTACCTCCTCGGTCTTCATTTCACCTTCTTAAAAGTGTGGTGATCTCTGCATCTCTCTGTGTGTTCCCAAGAATTTTACCAGGAACTAGAACATAAGAATCTCTCGGGTGTTTTGAGGAGCAGTGCACCTAAATTCAGTGTATTCCTTGTAGGACCTCTGCTCTCTTGCCTTACGGATCTGACACAGCTCTTCCATCAAAGCATCTCAGTACCTTAGTTTCTGATGACAATGTTATAAGAGTACCTCCTAACTTTTTGAAAATCTATAATTTTTTTAAAAATTCATATGACTGGGAGGCTGAGACAGGAGGATCTGAGGTTCAAGGCCAGTCTCAGCAATTTAGTGAGACCCTATTTTATTTTGGGGGGGAGGGTAGCTTAGAGGTAGAACGCCCCTTAGTTCAATTCCTAGTGACACATACACACACACACCCGAACCTGTACATGGGCACACGTGCACACATCCATATGGTTCTCCAAAATCAATATTCACTGCTTTTTACTTTATATCTTCTTCCTATATACACATACACACTTATAAAAAAATTTAAGGCCAAATTATTTCCTTTGATTCAAAATAAACTCCAAGTCTCTAGTCCTTGACAGATAAAAAGAAACTCTCAAAGCCTATGTTCAAACTGGGTGTGGTAGCGTACACGTGTAATCCCAGTACTTGGAAGGCTGAGGCAGGAGGATCACAGGTTCAAGGAAAGCCTCAGCAAGTAGTGAGACGTTCATCAACCTAGTGAGACTCTGTTTCAAAACAACAATAAAGTAGGCACCAGGCATGGTGGCATACGCTTGTAATCCCAGTACTTGGGAGGCTGAGACAGGAGGATCACAGGTTTGCGGCCAGCCTCAGTTACTTAATGAGGTCCTCCACACCTAAGTGAGAGCCTGTTTCAAAATAAGGAATAAAAAATAGGGCTGGGTGTAGTTCGGAGGTAGAATGTCCCTGGATTCAATCCCCATTACCACAAAATAAATAAATAAGTAAATAAATAAATAAAAATAAAATAAATAAAGAATGAGCCAGGTGTGGTGGTACATGCTTGTAATCCCAGTACTTGGAAGGCTGAGAAGAGAGGATCGCAGGCTCGTGGCCAGCCTCAATTACTTAGTGAGGCCCTCCACAACTTAGTGAGACCCTGTTTCAAAATAAAGAATAAGAAATGGGGGTGAAGCCAGGTGTGGTGGCGCAAGCTTGTAATCCCAGTACTTGGGAGGCTGAGACAGGAGGCTCTGGGTTCGCAGCGAGCCGCAGCTACTTAGTGAGGCCTTCCACAACTTGGTGAGACCCTGTTTCAAATTAAAGAATAAAAAATAGGGCTGGGGGTATAGCTCGGAGGTAGAATGCCCCTGGGTGCAATCCCCAGTACTGAAAAAAAAAGAATAAAAAATAGGACTGGGGATGTAGCTTGGCAGTAGACGCACGCTTATAATCCCAGCATTCGAGAGGCTGAGACTGGAGGATCCGGGTTCGCGGCCAGCCTCAGCTACCTAGTGAGGCACTCCGCAACTGAGTGAGACTTGGTTTCAAAATAAAGAATAAAAAAATATAGGGCTGGGGGTATAGCTCGGAGGTAGAACGCCCCTGAGTTCAATCCCTAGTACCGCAAAAAA